>VXBN01009626.1:155138-307162 GCA_013397395.1 Sinosuthora webbiana
CCCTTCCCTTCTTTTCACAGGATTTATAACTCCTGTTCTAACCATTTTTCTCATTGCTCTTTTCCACGTGTGTATTTCTTACACTTCCACCATTTTACTTCATGTTTTTGGATTGGAATGACCCACTGAACAGTGTAGGAGGGTGGGTGGCCAACAGGACGTGTGAGAGCTCTGTGTGAGCTGGGTCAGAGGGTCTGCAAAAGCAGGCAGTGTGGAAATGGGAATGGTCACAGCATTTCTCCTTCTCCTTGGACCTTCCAGGTAAACAAGGGGAATTAAATCTGAGTCACCTGCAGTGTGGCTGGAGCAGGCCCTTGTGCTTGCTCCTTCCCCTGTGTGGCTCCTGCAGTGGTGTAACACAGCTCCATGGGGTAAAGTGAACAGGGGAACTGCTCTGCTCTCCAAAATTAAAAAAAACAAACCCTGAGTCTAGATGTGTTTTCATCACCCAGCTCCCTGTGTAGCCCTCCCAGGAGGGCACTGGAATGACAGCAGAGGTGCAGAAGGGGCTGTTTGCAGCAGCAGTGCTCAACAGACCCGAGTCTGACTGTCTGATCTCCTTTTCTTGACTTGCTTGGATTGTTCAAACCCACTTTGTTTGCAAAAACAGTGGTTTTTGTGCCTTTCCCTCTCCTAATGTCCAGCAGGGAGGAGAGTTTGCTGTCCTCTTACCAATTCATCCTTTTCAGGGCTCAGGAAGGAAATTCTGGTTTTGTACCAAATAAGCAAGAGGTTGGAGAGTTTATTTTCCTCCTCCACAGCTTCAGGGTGGCAAACTGGAATTGATGGTAGCAGCTTCCCAGGGCATAGCAGGAGGATCAGCTGCTTGTGGCTGGTGGAGACTGGAAGTGCCTGCTGCAGGTGGTGAAGGGAATTCAGAGTTATTGCCTGGTACTCCTGGTGCTTGTAAGTTGAGGGCAACTGGTGTTTGTGCTTATTTCTGTGTTCTGGTGTCTCTCACCTGGCCTGACTCTGCTCCCTGGTTTTTTCCACCTTGTGAGGGAGGGATTGAGATCCCCATGGGCTGGGCAGTGCCCACTGACACACTTTGTGTCCTTTTAACTTTCCCTGAAGCCAGGTAGGTGAGTCCTTGGGGGAGTGAGGAAGGGATAATGAGGGAAGAGAGAATTATTAGTTGCCTGATAAAATTGCAATTTACTTTTTAAAATCTGTTTGTGTTTATTGTGCACTTAATTGCTGTTGTGCATTCAGGCTCCATATCCCTTAAAGAGCCAGGGAAGGTGTTCCACGGGGACTGGAGGGTGCAAAGGAGCCAGGAAAGGTGTTCCACAGGGATTGGAGGGTACAAAGAGCAAGGAAAGGTGTTCCACAGGGATTGGAGAGTGCAAAGGTGTTCCACAGGGATTGGAGGGTGCAAAGAGCCAGGAAAAGTATTCCATGGGGATTGGAGGGTGCAGAGGAGCCAGGAAAGGTGTTCCACAGGGATTGGAGGGTGCAGAGGAGCCAGGAAAGGTGTTCCACAGGGATTGGAGGGTGCAGAGGAGCCAGGAAAGGTGTTCCACAGGGATTGGAGGGTGCAAAGGAGCCAGGAAAGGTGTTCCACAGGAACTGGAGGGTGCAGAGCCGTCCTCTGCTCCTCCTGGCAGCAGGCAGGTGTGGTGCACTCGGGGCAAGTCAAGACATGATCCTTTGGGTAGCTTAAAAAAATATCCCACTTGGTTTGACATAAACAGTTTCTTTATGTTAGGAAATCCTGGTGCAGTATCACATAAACTCCCACGACAAAGCTGACAGGTGAAGACACCTTAGAGGTGTTTCCACCCTCCATACTGAGCTCAGCCTTGCAGAGGATGTGCCTGCACTTCCAAGTAGGAATTAGTCCGAAAAGAGTATTTGTGGAGTTTGATAAGTCAGAATACTTCATTGAAAGGATTCACATGAAACAGTGGCTGCACTTTGATTTAGGAATATAACAGGGATAGAATTCCTGGGGTTTTTATTTTGCTTCACACAGTGTTTGGTGTGCAGCACTGAGTGGCATCACAGACAATATCTTGCTTTGCTGGCTTTACTTACCCAGCTTTGTCTTAAGGTGACAGAAGGGTAAGAAAAAATGGAAAAGGACAGTGTGATTATAAGATGAGCTCTTGTTTGATGCAGTGAGGGCAGCACTCAGGATTCTGAGCTTCTTGGGGTTTTTTTGTGCTTGGGGTTTTTTTTCCCCCATCTTCAGAAAAGACCAATATTGAAATACTGCATAACTGACAAATTACTGTTCTTCTAGTCTGCATAACCAGAAATGCCAGGCAGAAATTTGCTTCTTTTTGGTTTCAAGGATCATTTTCCTCCCGATTCCTTTGGTCTTGAAAGTTCTCCAATTAAAACATTTATGGGAGCTAGTCATATCATTAAAACTATATACTTCTTAAATGTCCTTTTAAAATAATTTTTCAGCCTCTCAGCGTGCCAGAGAATTAGCAAGCATATGAAGAGTGTGTATCTGACCCAGCAGATTTTTTCAACACGTGTGCTGCTTCCTGATGGAATGCTTCCTGAGCATTTGCTCTTCCAGGCTCTGTTGTTTGGGTGACCTCCTCTTCCCTCTTGTCTTTGTGGCACAGAGGGGTATTGCTCCTGCAGGCAGCAATAAGAAAGCACTAACTGTCTTTAGAACACTTTATTGGGGTTTGCTTTCATTGCATTCTGCCTTTCTGTCTCCTGTTTTCCCTAATGGAGATAAACTGAAATTACAGAGGCCGAGCTGACTGTGCATTTCAGAGGATTGGAACAACACAGTATTCATCACTGTAGGGAACTGATAGCCACTGCCCAGGGAAGTTTGATATTATCAGGGTAATTAATATCCTCATGCTGAAGCAAAGCTATCTTGAATTTACTTTTCAGCCCGTATTTATTTCCGGTTTTGCCTGGAGTCAATAAATCACGTAATGAAGAGTTTCAGGGTTTGAAAGGAATAATTTTCTGCTTAAATGATTCTCCTGAAGTGATGTTTATTTGTTGCTGGAGTTAATTGAACGCTGGAGGTGGATTTCTAAAGCTGCAGACTGCGTGTCCTGGGATATATTCTCTCTCTCTCTGTGTTGTGTAGCACATATTTGAGCAGCAGTTCTTTTGAGGCAGAAGAATTACCCCGTGCAGGGTCACCAGACTTCATGCAGGAAGAAATTGTTTCATATAATCATCCTTCTGTCTCTGCAGGTCACCCTAAAAAACTGCTTTGCAGGTTACTTTTTTTTTCGGGATTTGCACGTTGTGTGATTTTTGTGCCTTACAGGATGTGGCTGTTCTTGTGGAGATAACTGCAGGTTTCCATTGCTTCACTCTGTGTTGTGTTTTAGCCTTACACAAGACCTGCTGTACGTTTGGCTGTTGAGAAACTGTATTTCCAAGTTTTAATTTAAAATTGCACCGAGTCTCACGTTAGACATGATTATGTCCAGGTTTTAAACCCCCGTTCTGTTTAAAACAGAAAACTTTCCTGTGCAGTAAAACGTGTTTTAAAAATTTGGTTTTGTACTCCATAAATTCCTTTAGTACAGTGGGGTGGCCATTGTGCTGTGGGAAGTCCACAGAAAACTAAAGAAAGAAGAAAATACAAGGTTACTTCAACTCAGCTTTTAGTTCAGGCTTGTATTTCTAAATAATAAGCTCCTTAGAGGACGTGCTGCCTGTTCTGCTTAGAAGGCTGAATGTTGAAACGACGGCATTGCACATTTCTTTTCATATATTTGGTACTAATGCTCAGTGTTTTGTTTCCTCAGTGCATTGGTTATTGCTGCAGTGTTTGATCGTGATGTTAATTGCAGAAGAGCTGCTTCTGTAAGTTACCACATTCCAGTTCCATGCCTGTTATTGTTTTGTTTGTTTTCATTTAATAATTTGTAGACTTAACTACATAGAACTACAGTAGAGAAGCAAAATACTGTGTTGGGAGCAAAAAAGGTATTTTTTTAAATCCTTAGAAGTATTGTGTGAATTTAGATGTTAAATTATATAATCCACATCTTGATTTATGGCCAGAGTCAACAGTCTGCTGTGTTGTTGTCATGATGATCAGGATAAAGTATCTAAGAAAGGATTATTTAGCATTTTTTAGTCACAAGATCACAGACAAAAGGGTCCTACATCATACACAGGTATTGGCTCTTGTGCAAGTCTCCAAGCTGGGGAGTTTTGTGAGGTTACACTTTCCTGCTTGTGCATCCTTAATCACCTTACTCTTTAATCATGGTAAGCTGAAAATTTCTAGAATAATCTCTCCCCTTCAAACGTATTTTTAGTTGTTATGTAAAGCTCTTTCCACAGCATTTGGAATCTTTAAAAGAGTGGCAAATCCATTAGTCAGATACTGTTAGGCAGTGAATAGAACTGACACCAAGGTATTTTCTGTGGAGACCTTTTGGAGAAAATATTTGTGCTGTTGAAAGTGAAGAGGAGTGTTCTTAAGAGAAGAGAAATTATTGAGAATTAGAGATTGCTATAGTTACAGAATTTGAGAAGAAAGAATGGACATCTTATCTATGAGAATTTAAGTCTGTGTGTTGTAGATATTGAACTTCTTTTTTTTAAAAAAAGTATGAATTGTATCTTTTAACAGATAAACCAAATTATCTTATGCTAATGTAAAAACCTCCACCCTATAACTGTGTGAACTCAAACCAGGACCAGAGTGAGTGTCTGCCAGAGAACCAGATGTCTCTGTTCCTGACAGTAAATGGCACTGTGAATGTGTTAAAAAAAAAAAAAATAGTCTTTGCAATATGCACATTTCCAGCTCTGCCTGACTCTTTGGCTGAAATTTTGCAAGCTGATGTGTTTCTACCATCGGGAGGGTTTCTCAGGGATGCCTGGAGAGCATTCTTAACTTTTTGTAGCCACACCTCTGCTGGGGTTGGAGCTGCTGAATGAAGCTGCAGAGTAATTGCTGGGGAAGTGAGTCAGTGCTTGAGCAACCCCAGCAGAGCTCCTGAAGGTGCTCAGAGCAGGGCAAGCCAAGATGCTGCAGATTGCTGAGTAGTGCCAGAACTCTTCCCATACTGTACAGCTGGTGAATATCAGCAGTGCTGCTTCCCTCAGTCTTCAACTCCTGCGTTTTAGAAACTGTAGAATTGGCTGGTCTTGGCATGTTTAAATCCCTTTATTCAAATCAATTCCTCAGAGGAATTTCTGCAAAAAGCATTAGGGAGCACAGGTGGGGAAAAGTGAATTATTTTTGTGATCCCTAGGAATTGTTCCCAGAATCAGGGTTTGTATGGACACCAAGGAGAAATCTTTATAACACAACTGCCACTACAAGTGTGCTGCTTACCTTTGGGAGCTTGATTTAATTGTCCTCTGTGATGATCAGTGTGTTTCTACACTTCAGCTGGTAGTTTGACCATGAGCTGTGTGCTAAAGCAGCCAGACTGAAGCTGAGAGCTTAGTGCAGCCTGAGTATCTGTATTTCTAATTCCAAAACCCAGCCCATTTCTCCTCACTGTCCTCTCCTGCTGTAGCCCAGCTCCTGAGCTGTCTGCAGGTCAGCTACCTCCAGTCTTATTAATTTTTTCACTAGTACTTTCTAATTCAGAGCTGGTCAAAATTTGGAATAGCTGTTTGATGGACATTTATGAAATTACTAAAGCCTTTTATTTTAGAAAAGGCAAAGAAATATTTCGTGTTTACCAGCCATTATTACAGTTTTGAAGAAAAATACCTGGGAGTGCTAAATATTTCCAATCATTACTACAGTTAAACACATATTTAAATAAACAACAGGTTTTACTAGATTTTCCATCTCTTACAATATGTAATATATTATAATGCAGAGCACCAATAAAATAAAATGGTGAATAGAGACATTTTGAACCCTGAGGTTAGAGAGAATAGAACAAGACTCTGCTTTTGAAGCTCCACAAGCATTCTGGGCTGGCTTGTGCAACTCTTTCATGAATAATCAGTAGAAGGAATAATCAGATGAATAAGTGATGTGGAATTGCTCTCTATTCAGCCCTGACATCTCAAAGAGAGGCTTTTATTTTCCCTCTTGTTTGGCTGATAGTGTTTAAAGCACCTGATTTTAAACTAAATATTTTTAGAGAATGTCGTAATATTTTTTCAGTTTTTTTGGGAGAGTGTTCAGGTTGCCAGGCTAGTTGGTCACCTCATGGAATCTTTAAATTAGTATCTTTGTTTCCAGTTTTTCCATCTCCAGAAGGGGATTGTACAAAAAATGAAAAATTACTCTCAAAAAACACTTGAAGTATTTGGCATCTCTTAGGAAATTGGCATCTTTTAGGACTATCAGGGCTTTACAGATTTTGTATCATTTAGGCACTTGTCTGAGCAGCACATTTTTAAATGACATTGTAATGCAGTGGTTAAACTATGAAATCCCTTGGATAACACAATGCCATCCTCACTGAAATGTGCCTGTGCTGAGTTAAAAAGGGTCTCAGCAGCATAAAATACAGAATCATCTAAGTGGGAAAAGACCTTTAAGATCACCAAGTCCAGGTGCTAACCCAGCACTGCCCAGTCAACCAGTAACCCCGTTAGAGGGGGACTCTGGATACACCAGAGTTACCAGGAAATACATTCTGTGTCCCAAACATCCCTTTTTTATGGAATGGGCCAAAAGATCATCACCTAATTGCCTTCTTTTCACTGAGGGGGAGCTCAGAGCTGCCCAAATAACTTGGCTACAGGTTAAAGAGATCTGACTGATCTCCAGAGGGTGCAGAGCATCAAGTACAGCCTATGCCCGCAGTGATACATTGAGGGCAGCATAAAACAGGACCTAAAGCTGGCAGCAGGAAGAAATGAATGCTGCAGAGTGACTGGGAGTGAGGAGAGGAGGGGAAAAGACCCGTGTCAGCAGCTGGGCTGCAGCATGCAGCAAGGAGCTGCCCCGGGGCACCGCTGCAGCCCCAGGGCACCGCTGCAGCCCCAGGGCACCGCTGCAGCCCCAGCTCCTGCTGCATCCCTCCTGGCTGTGCTGCCCGGGGGCACTGCTGGCAGGGGTGGGCTCCCAGGCTGTGCCCTGTGCTGCCAGCAGCAGCTGGACCTGCCCAGGCAGGTGTGCAGGGGCTGCAGGCAGGAGCCTGAGCAGGCAGCAGGAGCCCGAGCAGGCAGCAGCACCTCGGGAACGCTCCGGGAGGCTCCGGCTCCATCCCGGCTGGCGTCAGCCCTTGCTCCACCTGCACAGTGTGATCTTCACGGAGCCAGCTCAACCTGTTGTTGTCACAGGTGGATTACCACAGGGCTGCTGGGCTTGTGGAGGAAATACAGAAGCTCTGGCTGTCTAAATTCTTGTGGCATTTCAGTAAACACGAGGAACTTCCCCCCCCCTTGTCCATTAAAAGCGTTGTCCATCGCTGGAAAGCTGAGTGGCAGTTCTGTGGAGAAGTGTCCTGATAACAGTGATCTTCCCTCTCTTAAGAGTTAAAATTTACAGAAGCTTTTATTAGTGCTTAGGATTTTATGGCCTTTAAAGGGATAAAAATAATGGGCTTTTTTGTGAGAGAGAGAAAATTCAAGTAGGGAATTAAGTAGGGTTTTCTTCTGTATGCCATACAAAAGTAGGCAGATTAACTTTATGGTTGTTTTCATTGTATTTTTGCAAGATTTTGAGTTTACTTAGTGCAAAATACAAGGAAAGACATAAATTCTGTCTTCAAATTTTACAAGCCCAGTGTTTCAGCATGCTTTCAGGCTCGTACCCTGCAGATAAGCATTGCAGTCTCAATGGTTTTTGCCCAAACTTTTCATCGACAAAGAATTAAACTTTGCCCACTCTTAGCAAAGGATGTTGAAGTCAGACAAGAGCGAGTTGTTGCTGTTGTCTACAGGCACTGACTTTCCATCCCAGGGCCAAGCCTCGTGTCACTACTCCCGAGCACTTGTGTGGGTGTGACGAGTTTGACAAACCTGCCTTCTCAAAACTGCTGCCGTGCAACGTAGGGCTCCAGGAAGGGCAGAAACAGAAAAGCCCCGCGGGCTTGTTCTCCTGACAAAGTTTACTTTATTTAAAACAGAAAAGCCATGGGTCATTTATATTGTTGTGTGTTTTGAATTCATCATCTGGTGTTTATCAGAAAGCAAACCTGACTCGTTTTGGTGTGTTTGTTCTCTGTTCCTCAGGCTGCCTTCCAGGAGAATGTTGGGAGACAGGTATGGTGACTTCCCTGCATCTTCATTCATTTGTGCCTCAGAGGTTACTGTGAGCATGGAGGGCCTGAAATCAAAATTAGACACCGTGGCTTTGGAAAAAAATGAGTGAAAGAATGTCACGAAATAATTGGTTTCGTTATGAGCAGCAAGCTCTTGTGGAATACTTTTCTGAGGTGTGAGTTTTATTTTGGTATTCCAGTTTGGGAAGAAAATTAGCTTGCTGGTAATTTTCAGTCCTTCAGAAAGGCAAAACCAGCATTTGAGTTGGTCATTGTACACCCTGGAAACTGCAGTGCTTTTAAAGCAGGAAACGTGCAGGTTTTTGGTTGTTTTTTGTTGTTGTTTTTGTTTCGTTGATTTTCTGGTTTTTAATAGAAGCAGAACAACTGAAGTGGGCTGTGCAATCATTGCTGTAAACAAAGCTCAAGAGTCTTCAACTCAATTTTTGGGCTTGTCTCTTGTACTATTTAGATATTTTGAGAAATCTGGTACTTTTGGAGGTACCCAAGTCCTTTGGTAAAAAGTACTGTGGTAGTTTCCTGTGTAACTTAGCAACATTTAAGTAATTAAAATCCTCAAGACAACTCCGCTTTTCAGGCTTGGAGGAGAAGCAAATAAGGGTAAAGCCTTGGATTTACTGGTTTCTTACCAGGAATTAATAAAGCTGAATCTACAACTAAGAGGGAGAGAGTGTGTGGGAAGAATGGTTTAGTCAGTGTATTCCTGTGAGCAGAGCAGGGCATGGAGCATGGTTAAAGCAATTTTGTTATCAATAAGCTGCTCTTCAAGGGATCTCTGTTAAAATGCTGTCACCTGACAGCATTCCTGAAAAATCTCTGTGTTCTGAGCCAGAATATTATTATTCCTTTAGAACTCTGGCTGTTAAACCATCTGTTCATGTTCAGTGTGCGTTTCTAGACCAGAAGTAAGTTAATAGCAGAGAAAGGGTGCAAGAGGACCAGGAAGAAGAGAGGAGGGATTTTTGGTGACCTGACCCAGCTGGGTCTGGGATGAACAGAAGCCAGGGTGACTCTTCCTGGGTCTGCAGTTCCTGCCCTGGAGAGGTTGGGCATCCCACAGCAGCCCAGCCTGATTCTGCTCTGTGAGGTGCTGAACAAAGTAAATAACACCTTAGCCTGGCTTAGCTCCAGGGGAGAGAGGGCCCCTGGGTGCTGCAGTTTAGAAGTGCTTCCATGTAGCAGAAGTTCTGTGGTTTTTCTTTTTCCTTGAATTTATTTCTTAATCAGAGGTGTACAGTCCATGTTAGTTTAGAGCCAGAAAGGTTCCTTACAGCCTCTGCTTTGACCCACAACTCAAATGTGTCATCACATGATGGTGATTTCAGCCTCAGTGTTGGCACAGCAGCAGTGAAACAGTGAGTTTTGGTGGCATGGAGGAGCTGTCAGGCTCCAGTTGGTTCCTGCAGAAGGTCACAAGTTTTACTTGCTGAACCATTCCCTGGTGCTTAGGAAAATGGTTACCTAATGAGCAGATCCACCCTCTGGAGTTTGCAGTGTGTTGAAAGAGACACCCTTTCTCTGAACTGGAAGGAGCTAAAAACATATTTTCCACCTGAGGTGGAGATACTGAATAGCTGGAGAAAAAAGGTTGCCCTCTCTTGTTCCCTGGTTCCTGCCTCCTTCAGCTTTGTGATTCCACATGTCCTGAATCCAGAGTTTGCTGATGGCCACAGAAGAAGCCATTGTAAAAATGCCACTTACACTGTGTGGAAATGGCAGCTTTAAAAATCTGAAGAAATTTTTTGAGCATGAATCATGAGAAACGCACGTACTCCTAATAATACCAGCTCCTATATTGGAGAAGTGTGAAGTGTTCTGAGAGAACAGAAGCTGTTGGCTGTTCCTGCCAAGCCTGACTCTCCCACTGGCTGTGACCTCTGTGTTCCTCAAGTCAGGAACGATGCTGTCTGACCCACAGGCTTGGTGGCACCGTGCCCTCTGTGAGATGGCATCAGACTGGCACACTCACAGCTGGGGAAAAAACAGCAAGGTCCAGCTGGCAGCTAGAATTCAAATTGTTTGGCTGAGATTTTCCTTATGTAGTGTGCATTTTTTATATTTTCCATTGTGTGTCTTGCTCTTTGGCCTCACATCACACTGAGGTGTTTCTCGTGTACCTTTGTGCCCCTAATCAGGGTTTCATGAGGCTTTTGGACAGAGCAGGCTTGGATGAGCCATAAATACTCCGTCTCTCCTTGGTCCAGTCAGATTTCAGGCCTTTATTTTTTTGGGGAGCACTGGAATTCTGCTTCCCAGAGCAAGACCTTGGCAGCAGCTGGCAGCTCCCACTGCTTCCAGGATAAACTGCTTCAGTGATTCAGGCTCAGATGGAGAGATACTCCCCACTGGTTTTGCATGGCTGGATCCTAAGGTGGAAGGGATGAGTGAGCTGTAAACAAACCTGCATCACATCCCAAACCTGTCCTTCCAGGGAGCCTCATTGTTTTAATACCCTCTGAGTGTCCCTTTTGGAAGTGAGTGGAGCCAGTCTCAGCTGGCTCTTTTCCATGTGCTCTCCCTCGTGGCTCATTGTGCTGTGCTGCCTCTGCTGATGCTCTGCTAAACCAACCAGAGCCAATGAAATTCTGAATATCTCAATTGTATGGCTTGCATGCAGAAATGCAGAGTTCTAAGTGGAAATCTCGTACTTAGAAAGAAAATCTATCATCTAAATACAGACTGGTTTGAAAAGTGGCGGCAGAAGTGGGATCCTTCAGTAGGATTCAGTGTTCATTTTAAAAACAAACCAACCCCATTTTTTAGTTCATTAATGAGTCACAAAAATACAAATGTAAGTAGAAACTCCTGTGCATTCTACACGTGATGCACTTCTTGGTGCCTAAATCTCTAATTTTATATCTCATTAAACTCACCTTGTGCCTTCACCTGAACTGGAAACATGTTTATGTTTATCTAAACCCTTCCAGAGGAATCATCTTTTGGGTATATACATAGTCATGCATTAACCAAATATATATTTTGGTTTGACTGGGAGGTGTGAAGGGAACTGAACTGTTGCAAAGGTTCCTGCCTGCTGCCATTTGCTTGGGCTGTTTATCATTGACTCACAGGCAGAGTGAGGTATTTTGCTGTTTATATATTCAATGTCCTTTATGTCTCTAGTACGAGTAATTTTACTATAAATTAAATTTTATTTCTTCAGTGCTTGGGAGGGGTAGCAGGAGATTTGTTTTCAATGGTGTTGCCTATTTGGGATGTATTACACATTTTAAAATGATATTTTGTTTGTAGGGCACTTTCCCCCATGGCATCGACATTCTCACTGCAGCTGATTATTTTGCTGTTGGTAACAGAGTTAACTGTTACTTGACCATAAGGTAAGCTTCCAATCGTTAGTTTTCCTAAATATGAGGGACCTAATGAAATACCTGTCTGATTGCCTCACCTTACTGAACATTAATACTGATGGTTTTAAGTAAATCAAAATTATGTTTTTGTTTTTGCACCGAACTGATTATCGTGTGTGAGGCACAGTGGAATCAGGGCCGTGATTTCCTTGACTACGAGGAAACCATTACATGGTTGAAAATCCCAACTGATCTCTGCAGGGCAGTCTGCAAAGAGCAGATGGGAAATGCCCAGACTGGGCTGGTGTGCTTACAAACCAGGGGGGGCTTGTCCTGGAATACAGAGTCAGCTCTGGAAACACGGAGGTGCTGAAATCAGGAGAGTTTGAAGCCAAACTGGATGGCCAGGAGGAACAGAATATTGCATTTCCTCACGAGGACATGACGAAGAGCAAGGGCTGCTTGTGGCTTGAGTTGTCTCAGACACAGTCTGGCCTGGAGTCCAGCCTGTGTGCAGGGCCAGGGTGGGGAGAGCAGCACCCATGGGTGATTCAGCCCTGTTTGAGACAGGGCAGGAAATTGCCCTGTGGGGCTGCTCAGAGCCCAGCGGGTCAGAAAGGCTTGAGCAGGTGATGTCCTTGGGGAACAGAAACAGCAGACAGGAACGTGGTGGTTCATGCTCCACTGCCGACTTTGTGACTTCCACTGAGAGTTTTTTTTTTAAGATAATTTGCACTGGAACCCTCTGTCTTCATCTCAACTATTTTTTTTTTATTGGTCTGTCCACCTCTGTTTTGTCCCTTTTGTGCAGAATCAGCTCAGTCTGTTCATCCCTTCACCTTTTACCGACTGCCAGCCCTTCTGGGGTCCCCACCCTCCTCCCACAGCCTTCCCCAGAGCTCCCACCCACGGGAGATGGGGAAATGCAGGAGCTTGGTTATTTCCACGGGATCGGGATCCATGTGCATGGCATCCACGTGATCTCTGAAACTCTGGGGATTTTTGCACTAATAGAAGATTGAAAACATCCAAAAGTGACAAAGCAGGTTTTATTTTCTCTCTTCTGTAATTCAAGTTAATACACACATTTGAGCTACCTGTCAGATCCTTCTCTAGGGCTCAGGACAGGGTGCTTCTGTGTCCAATGTGAATTCCATGGATATCAGGATGGGAACACGTGGCAGGATTTGTTTGCTTCTGATTGCACAGAGGTGTATTAATGAACACCACTAGAGCTGCAAAGTTAATCACTCAAAAGATCTGAAAAGGTGAAATTAAGGTCCCTTAATTGAGTCCCTTTGTGCCCTTCTGACACAAACACGTCCTGCTGATTGTTGGGCTTCCCAGGGTGATTTAACACTCATCAGATGTAGTGAAGAAGCATTTCACTTCACTTGTGTTGACCTTGGCTTTCCATAGTTGATGCTTGTGAAGATTGGAAGGCAAGTGTGGCTGTGAGTTAGGTAATGCAGGCTCCTCAGGTAATTAGTGCTGGTGTTCCCTTCCATCTCACGCCTGAACTCTGCAGCTCTCACAGCTTGTGCCACAACTAACTCTCTGCATATGTTTGATTTTTAAAAAGGACAATTTGAAAACCCCTTTTCCATTTTGGACCGTTGTGTCTCTGAGGGTGTAACACGTTTCTGTAACTTATTTTTCCTCGGTCTTGTAGCTGATATCAGTGATGTGTTTCTCCAGTCTGAAATAATTATTCAAGTTAATATGCACATCTGGGTTTTCTGGAATGTAACAGATTCCAGTGGGATTGAATGTCAAGCTTGTTGTACGTAGAGCAGGTTTTAGAAACAATTTGGAAGTTTTGCAGAAGCGATTTTAAGTTTTTTCGATAATTCGGAATATTTCCCATCCTGTCGTTCACCTGCATCCCATTTAGGAGAAGGCACATTTAAGTAATTTTTTGGTTGGCTTAAAACCAGAGGTTTGAAGCCTTTGAAACAGACTGTGCCAAAAAGCACACAGATGTTGGTTCTGTAGTCTCTGTCTCTGGACTGTATTTCTAACCTCTATCTGGGTATTTTTCTTTTTCAGTGTGTATATTGCTGGCTTCCCTGAGTATACACAGCCAATGATTGATCATTTAGTTAACATGAAGATTAACCACTGGGATAGGTAAGTTCATCAAACCTAATTATCAATATCCAGGAATTGATATATTGCATATTGTGCTTTTGTAGATTATTTTTGTAAATTTTCCTCACACCTGGGTTTGCAGCAGCATTTGACTGTGGGCAAGTAGTTGGTGAGATCATCTGTACCTCCCAAGCAGATTGTCACTTAAAACAGATTTATGAATTTTGTCTTTTGGCCATGACCTCAATCTGTTAATAGATTAATAAAACCCATTTATACACGGTGTATACAGTGTATGTGAGGGGTAAACACTGTCACCATACAATTATCCTAATTAAAGCAGATTTCATGCATAGAGATGGTGCTTACTCACATTCAGTGTTCACAAAGATTGAAATGTGTACATATCACAGCAGTGAGATTCTATCAGGGCTGATCATGGTTTGCATCATGAGAAATAATCACAGTTTACTGCTCTGCCCCTGCCAGTGCACAGAACGAGCCCTCAGGTTCCCACTGGTGTTTTTTCCTTCTCCCTGAGCTCTTTTCACTTCACTGAAGGCTGGCTGCATGGCTGCTCTTGGCTTTTGTTGGCTTTTTTTACAAGGGGGAAGCAGAGGATGGACAGAGAGTTCTGTAATTTTGAATATTTGCCTGGGTTTTGGTTTGGGGCAGGAGTCCCTTCCTCATTATTTTTTTTTTTTAGCACGTTGCTTCTACTGAATTGCTGACCCTCAGAAATGCTTTTCTTGCAGTGTTATCCGAGAACTGGCAACCAAAGCTCTGCACAACATCACTCCCCAGGCCCCTGAGTACATGGCAAACGTGGGTAGGTACCAGCTGAGCTCTGCTCAGCCAGGCTGAGCTCAGGCAGGACAAACCTACAAAGATCTAATCAATCTCTTTAATAAAAATAAAGATATCCCCTGCCACTAAATACAGTGCAGTGACCCTGGTGGCTTTACCCGTTTTCAGGTTTCGTGCAAAAATTGATAAATTACTGCCAGCTTGGTTTTTATCTGGGCCTTGGGTACCTGGCTGCACTGGACACTGATGGTTCTGAGGTGAATTAATGGGTGCAGTTGTGTGGGGACAGCTCCAGCTCCCCCTCAAATTCCCAGCTCTTGCTGAGAAGGCTTTGATGTTGTCAGGGGTGGGGAATCTGTTTTGTCTTGTCCAGCCTGACATGTGCAGAAGAATTTCTTTTCTGGCTGTGTGTGAAATCAGATGTTTCCAGCAGGAGCCCAGAGTCTTTGCTGAGCCCTTTGCAGCTCCTGAGGCTGCACTGGCAGGTTTTTTATGGACCTGAGAACCTGCAGTGGCACACCTTGCCTGGGCTCCTGTCCTGGTCCAGGAAATAAAATTCCATGGCAGTGCAAACCCCACTTCCCTGACTGCTCAGCCACCTCAGTGCCCAGTAGCAATGTTATTTTATTTACTCCAGCCAGGGAGAGGGTTGGGAGTATGAAACAGCTCAGTGTGGTTGGTCAGAATTTACTTCATTACAACTTGTTTTTCACAGAGTCACCAGGATACTTGACTTTACAGAAGTGCTTTCCCAGTGTTATTTCTGGGCAGGCAAAATTCCATTTAGAGCTGTGATCTGTCAATATGCTTTGTTTAAAAAAAAAAAAAAAGAAATTAAAAATTCTTTAATCTCTTTCAGTTCTGCCAAGACTTCTGCCTTTATCAGTGGGCTCAGATCTGCACACACGCCATGGGGCAATCCTTGCCTGTGCTGAGATCACCCATGCTCTGTGTAAACTGGCACAGGAGAATAAGAGGTATTAATGCAAGATTATCTAGACTATAAATTTTCCTTTCATGTCTGGTCTATTAAAAGCTTCCTGAGTGTAATTATGGAAATCTTCATCTCACTGAACTGCGTTTCCATTGAATTTGTGTTTGTTTTTAAGAGTGATACTGAGCCTTCATGTTTTATTTAGTGATTTAAGACTTCTGTCTTAAATTCATAATCAGGAAAGGGAGATCATTTGCTGCCTTACCTGGAGAATTGAACATGATCAGTTAAATACAGGTTAATTCCTCTTTCCCTTGCTGTCTTCCTGGGTAGGGACAGTCTTTTGTCTTCAGGGTTGGAGAAAAACCTCCTCAAGCAGCTCACTGAGTTAGCCTGATTTAATACTGGTGTATATAAAAATATATCTGTATATTTACACATATATTTGCCAGCAGTGTCCATCAGAAGAATTTATGTTCAAGTCCAAGAAAAACAGATCATTTTTAGTAGTAGGAAGTACTTGGAATAGATGGAAAAATCACAGAAGTGTTGGAGTCTAGAAATACAACTGAGCTGAGAAGGGTTATCAGTGTGTTGGCAATTGTAATGTTATTAGGAAGTGATACTGATTTTTTTATAAGCCTTTTGGAATGGTTTTCTGGATGATAAGGAAAGAATTTCTGTTGTTATGTTTGCTGAACTATTTAAAAATAAACATTGCATGTTTCTGTGGAGCATAATTTGAAAATCAAATGATTGGTTTTCTGTTTGAAAGTACAGTGATGTTATGGGAAAAAAAAATGATTTACAGCCTGATGAGGAAATCTGTATTAAAATTTTGTGTATTTTACAGATCTGTAACGTACTATTTCAGTGACAAATCATTGGAGGGACTCAAGCAAATTCACCAAGAGGTCTGTAGCCATAAATCTGTTTTTAACCTGGGATGCTGCGTGGTTTTTAACAAACTTTTACAATTGAGGCAGCTTTTCTCCAGCTGTGCCAAGAGCAAACCTTGTCACAAGGAGTGGTTTGGACAGCCCCAGGCCCTGTGACAGCTGTCCTGGACCCCGTGCCTTACACAGTGACACTGGGGGCTCTGCTGCCTCTTGCTGAGCCCCCAGCTCTGATGGTGGAAATTACATTTCTAAAAGGCCTCAAGGGGTTGCTTTGGTTCCTTTCCCTCTGTCCCTTCACCCTCCTGACTGGCCTTGGGATAACTGGGGACATCTAGTGAGCCCATTCCTTGGCCCTGCCTCCATAATTTGCTGTTTATAGACCTCGAAAGTCACATTCTGCATTTCAATTGATGCATTGTCTGTATCTCTGCTTGTGCTAAATGAAGCCTTGTCCTGCTCAGAGCACTTCCAAGCATTTCCATGGAGATAATTTTGCTTAATTTGTCCCTTTCATTTTCAGCCATGCCGTGTTGTTGGGTTTTTTTCTTGCCAGCATGGCACAGACAATTCTCCAGCATTCAGGCTCCTGCTGGTTCCTGCAGGATCTGTGGGACCTTCAGCTCTGGTGTGCTCTCAGGCTTCACCATTCACCCACCAAAAGTCAAAATTCACCCACCAAAACCCACAGGTGCCTGTTTAATTCTGGGCACAGCTCAGAGCTGCTGCCACAGGTGGAAGAAGCACCTTTGTCCTCCTTTAACTTTCTCATGTTGAAATGCCTGAAAGCTTGGTCAGCACATCTCTGCACTTAGAGTGGCTTTTAAATTGTTACGATGAAGTTGCATAAACTCTTTATTTTAAATAATCTGGGGTTTTTTGGCTTCTACTACATAGGAATGTGATAATCTCTGGTTTTTTACAATGGCTTGCTGTAACATTAAGAATGAAGTAAGATTTTTTCAGTCACATTTAAGCCTTTGTTTAAGTTTTTTTGTGTTCAGTCTATAGCTTCCATAGTTATTTTCAATGATCAGACAAGGCAGTCTGTCATCATTCTGAAAGGGCCAATGGTGGAAAGAAAATCTGTTTTAAAAAGCCAAACTGACTTCCAGAATATTTGCAGGAGCAGCTTGAGTTTGGAATTCAGGATATTAGTGCTTTATGAATGTGTTAAATTGATTTATTTTTTTTAAACAAAGTTCAAATGGGTATAGAGAAGTTGTTTTAAAGAAGTTTTCCCTTCCAATTTTATATTCTAAATCAACTGAAGTTTTGCACAGCTCACAGTACATGGCATTGCATGTGAGGGGGAAAAATGAAAACACTTGGATCAAACAAACTCAATTAAAATTAATATGTGTTGCTTTTTTTTTTTCCTCCCAGCTTTGCAGTCGTCAGTTGTACAGGTAAGAAAAAGAAAGATGCAAAAGCATCATTTTTCATCTTGGAAAATGTCAGTTTAAAGGGATGAAAGCAGGATCTGGGAAGGGAGGGAGGGTTTGTACAAATAGTGGCACCCACCTCAGTTTGTTTGTTTGTTCCTTCCTTCCTTTTCCTTCCTTCCTTTTCCTTCCTTCCTTTTCCTTCCTTTTCCTTCCTTTTCCTTCCTTCCTTTTCCTTCCTTTTCCTTCCTTTTCCTTCCTTTTCCTTCCTTTTCCTTCCTTTTCCTTCCTTTTCCTTCCTTTTCCTTCCTTTCTTTTCCTTCCTTTTCCTTCCTTCCTTCTTTTCCTTCCTTCCTTTTCCTTCCTTCCTTTTCCTTCCTTCCTTTTCCTTCCTTCCTTTTCCCTTCCTTTTCCCTTCCTTTTCCCTTCCTTTTCCCTCCCTTTTCCCTTCCTTTTCCCTTCCTTTTCCTATCTGAGTTCCACAATTCCTTTCTTCATCCTGTGTGACAGGCAGAACAGGAGCATTGCAAAAGTTTCAGGGCAATTTTTCAACTCTTGCGACAACGTAAATGTAAATGAGTTTTCACTAAGTTGTATTTCATTTCCTACTTGTTGGGGCTTCCAGGAAATTAAGGGATATTGCTTAAGGAGCTGCTAAGTAAATGTGAATTAAAATCGGTGTGTGTGACTTCAGAGTTTGGTTCTAAGTTTAAGGAAATCAAATCATAGTGACTTGTATTCCCTAATAACTGCATATGCAAGTGAGGGGTTTTCCTCCTTACCTGACAACATTTTTTGGTCATTTTTAGTTCACTCCTTCACACGTGCCTTACCTGAAAACAGTTAACCTGAAATAGTTGTTTTTTTAAATGTAATTATTAATTACAGGTTGAAGAATTTTTATGCTTTTTTTATTTTTTTTTTCTTTTAATCATTAAACTTTCTGAAGAAATGATAAAATTTGCTTCTTGAGGGCTCATCCAGAGAAATGTGACACTTCCAGCCCTTAGTGAGCCCGGGCTGGCAGATGGGCTTAGTGCTGATACTGTATATTCATGTCTCTGTGGGTGGCTCTCTTGGCTTCCATAAATTCTTTAATGTCAGGGTGGAGCTTGGGTGTAATTTGTTTTTGTCATAATGTGCACTTCTTGCACTTAATGGTATTTATAAGATGCCTACAGAAATGTTTTTGTTCTAGATAAGAGTTTTCATTCCACTCCAGGCGGGATTGATTCGCTGCTGTTTGCCCTCATGCTTAGCTGGGACAGAGATGTCTGCCCTAACCCATATTGTAAAATATCAGTGTGCATAAAAGGTTTGAAAATGGGACAAGAAAAATAAACTAGGTTATAAAAACAAGCCAACAATTTGAGTGTTGCTGGGCAAGCATTTAGTGAAACAAGCCCAACTCGTTTCATGATGAGTAATTATTGCACATAATATTATTCCAAAGATTTCCATTTGAGAAATTGCTACCGGGAATTTTCAGTGTTAACAGCATCTTGGAGGAATGTTGAAAACCTGTGTTTTTTTTTTTATTTGTGTTTCAAGTTTTAAAACTGTATTAACAAAGAGCATCTGGCCACATGTCTCAACTGTTTATTAGATATTTTGCTTTCACTTCTGGCCACTAAACAGCCTTGTCGGGGACCGAAGGGATTTTAATGCTTTGATCAAGCTGTTCCAAGGAATTTTTTGCCCTCTGAGAAAGGGAAAAGGAAGTAAAGTGTAGAAATGCTGGATTTTGGGTTTTTAAAAATCATTATTTCTTAAAGTTGCAATTTATAAATTTCAAGCTGGAAAATGGGTCATGAGTTTCTTGATTGTCTGATTCTGTTGAATCCATAAGGACCTCAAGTCAAACCAAGGGGAAGCCAAAGAGCTGCAATGGGGACATGCATAGAGCTGCTCTACCATCTTTGTTTAGCAGTTCTTGCACCATCTTTAACCTCATTTTGAAAAATGGCCACAAATTATCATTTACATCCATTTTGAGTTATACTGCAGTCAGACTCAGTTTGGAATATACTCGAAGCACTCAAACTTATTTATGCTAATTGTAGAAAATCCCATCTTCTACCTTATTACCATTTTCTTAAAAAAATACAAGTATTTTTCTGTCCTGCTGCACAAGTCCTTTGTGGGTTCACCATAGTACAAAGGAGCCTGCAAGTCCAGGCACATCAGTGTGTACTTCCTGCCATCAGCCTTGATCCTGACACATCTGATGCACTGGTTTGTCTGGAGGAGCTGGTTGGTTCGAGCCATTTGCATGTGCACTTCCAGCTGTGGGTTGTGCAGCAGTTTCTGGGTTTCTGTGTGGGGGTTACACCAAGGGATATGCAAACCCTGCCCTGTGGAGCATCTGCCTCCTGTGCCTTGTTTAGGGGCTGGACAGGTTCTAAAGTTACAAAAATCTGTGCTGTATTTTATTGGTTTTAAATGGTACTTCTGTGTATAAAAACCTGAGATGAAAACTTGTGGCATCTGTTGCCTTCAGTTGTGTTGCCTGAGTTAGGAAGGCACTCTGCTGGTTTAAACACAGACTCAGTAGTCAGCCTGATTTCCATTCTGCCTCCACTGCACCACCATGGTTAGTAGCTGTGTTTTTTTGTAGCAGGTCTATTTTTGTTGTGCATCTGAGACCTTGGACTCCTTCCCAATACTCCCTCTCTCAAGCAACAAGAGATAGGAAAGAGGAAGTGGCCTCAAGTTCCACCAGGGAAGGTATAAATTGATGTTGGAGCAGAATACTTCACTCAAAGGTTTGTGAAGCCCTTGCACAGGCAACCCAGGGCAGTGGTGCAGTCACCATCCCTGGTTTTTACTGTCTGTGAAAACCTAGATTTAGAAGACGTGTTAAAAAGAGTTTAGTTTAAAAGGTTTTAACACGTTTAAAAGATGTGTTGAAAGGGTTAGATTGGTCTTGGCAGTAGTTGAATTCAATGATCTTAAAGATCTTTTCCTGCCTAAATAATTCTGTGATTCAATAATACGAAAAATCTTCCAAGAAAACAATATTTTAACAGTAGCTGTGTCGAGATTCTCTGAAACTGCCTCACCTGGTCCGAGGCTCTTGAGTGACCGAGCGGATGCGTTCAGATCACTTTTCCGAGTCTGATACCACAGGGCCTGCATGCCCAGAAGATCAGGAACGGGTCTGGAAGCTCCGGGCTGCCTGCAGGTGGTTGCAGAGCACTTTGTACCTCAGCAGAGGTTGTGTTTGTTGGCCCTCGAGGCTTCCACCCCGGCTGGATGCGTGGGGACGTTCGTCAGCGACTCCCACGCCGGGCAGCGCGGTGCCTGCGACGTGCTGCACCCGCAGCCTTGCCCTGAGCTCATCCCTGCAGAGGCTGCCCGGCTGTGGAGCACGTCAGCCGTGGCAGCCCAGCAGATTTAGGAGCTTGGAGCAGCAGGCAGTGTCAGTCGCAGCGGCACCTTCCCAGTTTCGGCTTTTCCGGCGGAGTAAGGGAGCCCGCAGGTGTTGACAGGCGCTGGGCAAAGGAGAAACTCGTTTCGTTTCAAAGCCCTTTAAGGTTGTAGCTAATCTTGGTGGTTTCAGGGCAAAAGCGTTTCTTGGCATTCGTGTGCCTAAAAGAGATTTTTTTTTTTTAGGCGTATAAGCTTAATCAGCAAAGAATTCCAGCTTTGCAACAAAGCTCTTCTTAGCAGTTGTTCCAAGTTCAGATGGTTTTGTGCATCCAGGGGCTGGGTGGCTCTGTGAGATCGTGCTGCACTGTCCTCTGAGGTGTTACAAGGTGAAATCCTTCTGCTTCAAACTGAAGTCACTGGGAAAGCTTTTCCTTTCTTAGAGCCAGGATTTCACCTGTAGCATTCTGATGTTAGAATACAGCGTGGCATACGAATTTACAGCAGCCTAGAAGTTGGTGTTTCTCATGTTAGTGTGGGTTATTCTGTGCGTCTTGAAGGGTTGGCCAGGGAAGCTTTGTTAATCTATTCAGCTGTGCTCAGGGGGTTCTCTTTCCCCCTTGTGTACCCTCTGATAAAGCCATCCTGTAGCTCCAAACCCGGGGAATGTGCAACCTGGACCTTCAGAGAGACCTCAGTCCTGTTTGGGACAAAGAGTTCCCAAGGAAAATGCTTGGGTGCTGTTTTATGGAGGTGAAATACATGTTCTCAGCTTTCCAGAAATCCAGTATTTACAACTGAATCTCTTCAGCTATTCCAGTACTTTTAGCTTCAGATTTGAATATCTGTGAAAACACAGAGGCTTTTCTAAACAGCTTCAGTTACTGTTATTTTTATTATCTTAAAGAAGAATTCTGGCTCTCTCACGAAAAGCAGCAGGTTTAAAATGATTTTAAAAAATAAATCCACAGAAGTAGTTTGAACTTCTTTATGCCCTGAGAACAGCACTGTCACTGGTTCTGATTCAAGCCAATGTAATTGTAAAATAGATGCTGTCATTCTTAGGTCAGTAATGTTAATTTGTCGGTTCTGCGAGGGATTATATATTTTATTTTTCCACACATAAATTGTGACTCATCCCAGGATGTTTCTAGGAGAGGAGCATTGCTGTGGAACTGCACACATGAGGGAATGCTCAGGAGCTCGTGGAAGCTGGGCACTGCATCAGTCAATTTGCAAATTGAATTAATAATTAAAGCCTGAAACGGGTACATCTAATAATGTGATGCAACTTGTGGATGTGTCTTTGGAATAAAAAAAGAAGGAATACTGACTGTACAGCGAAATTCAGGATCTCTGGATTAGGTAGATCCGTATCTTTTTTAATTTGGTGAAATACTGTGGAGCGAGATAAAGTTAATAGAAAGATGTGCATCGTGTTTGACAAACCAGGCACTGGCTGAGGAAGGATCTTGGGTTATGATGGAATTCTTGGTTCTTAAAAGCGAAATACGCATGAGCTGTGGGAAAGGAGGAAAAACCATCAGCTACGTTGGTGGACACAGAAAGTGTCTGGGCCAGAAGCAGCTCAGGAATCTCTGCAGAGGAGCACACACAGGTCGTGGTGCCGCTCAAGAGGGGTTGGATTGGAGTCGGTGCCACGTGCAGGAGTTGCTATGCAAATCCCTGTCACCTTTCTGCATTCTTGCATGGGGACAGCAATCCTCAGAGAGGCTCCAAACTCTGGAATTAAATGGAGTTGGTGAAACGCCAGAGGAAGGGATAGCACTCAAATTATTGCCATCAGCACAGCTTGAAGTGGCCCGACTTCCTTCTTGGCAGGGCAAGGAAATGGAGAAGAGCAGCCTTTGTGAGTCAGTTCTTGCTTTGTAGTTGGAACAGAGCAGTCCATATCTGAATCCCTGCATCAGCAGACTCTGCTGCACACCCAACACGTTTGCAAGGTGATTATTTTATACTCATTTGCAGTAAGGCAGCAGACAAAAGGCAAGGAATGGGTGAAGGCAGAATCAAGGGGAGAAGAAATGTGGAAGGGGAAGTAAGGTTTGCCACATCAGTTGCTGTTTTTGCTGCTATCTCGACTCCTGGCATGACTTTTTTTTTTGTTTTCTGATTTAAATTTTTTTAGAAGCTGGAGAGCAGACAGCATGGCAGGAAGGTGGGGTAGACAATACACAGACCTTATCAGCGTGAGGGTGTAGAATCTGTGCTTGCTTCCTGCAGTGATAAACTGAGCTGGGGATTATTAAACTAAGCCTAATATACATTGATTGTGGAAAGCAAAAGTTTCTCAATTAAAGGAAGTGCTGACCTATGGCAAATGGGAATATTGTGGAGTTGGCATCTCTGTGTTACCTGAAGCACCAATGAAATTGTTGAGCAGTCAGAAACCCAGAGCATGTTACAGAGGGGACCTCCTTGTGTGGAATGGAAAAATGTGTTTAAAATGTTCAGACTTTTGGAGCTCATACGAAGAGATAAATTGGAGAACAAAGTTGTAAGAGTTGTTAGGATTGCTAAGCTGGCCTTCTGAGCACAGCTGTTAATTTTATTGAGGGGAGGGAGGAGGAGAGGAGGGAAGAAAATGTTTAAAATAATCAAAAAACAACAAGCAAATAAACAGGTCTTTGTTGTTGCTCCCCTTGCTGGGAGTTTCTGCCAGAGCATGGACATGCAAACAGGTGATTTAGGGTTTGGCACACCTCAGGGAGGAAATATTCCAGCAGAAGTGAAGGGAGACAATAAGGAGTCAAGGGAGGAAATCCCCAAAGGAAGGGGAGGTCAAAGGTTCACCAAATGGAACAATGAAGCCACAGAGGGTGACACGGAGTGGAACACCTCAGGCATTGCCTTGGGGATGGGGATCCAGACAAGCAGCAGACAGTGCTCAGTGGGGTGAGGAGAAGTCTCTGCCCACAGCCAGAGGAGAAGCCAAGGGATGGAATCAGGCCCTGCCATTTCCAGGGTGCTTTTCCCTCTCCTCACTTTCTGCCCAGTTCTGATTTTCTGCTCCCAGTGCTTTTACTGGCCAAGCTCACGTTCAGACACAGGAACTGGGCTGAGATCTGAGCTGGTGAAACCATCCTTGAAGAACACACCTTTACCTCAGGATCTGAAGTAGCTCGAGCCATTTGTTTCTCTCCCTTTTCTGATGTGTTTCTTGTGGTGATAAACACAAAATCACCTGGGAGGGGGCTTGAGCAGGAAAGGAGAAGGGTGATAAATTACACCAGGAGAGGAAACCTGTTAACATATGTGAAAATGGGAACTGGGAAGGGAAGTTTTTGTTTAGTTTTACCAAGTTGATGATTTTATTAAAGAATTGTATGTAGTTCCTTTTCACTTGTGGAAATCAGAACCTGGTAGAGACTGTGGGACTGGAAAGTCCTTGGCCAGTCTCATGGGTTTGGAATGTTTCTGAAGCAAGTGAAAAGAAAAGCAGAATGAACTTGATGGTCTTTTTATTGTTTACATTAAAGATTAGGCAGACTGGGAGTGCATTTTTTCCAGAAGAAAGCTTAATATTCAGAAGAGGTTTGTATTAATCACTCTGAAGTCAAGAAAGGTTGATTTAAAAGGAAGCAGAGTTGATCAGATGCAAAACCGTGGGTATTTTGTGCTCTGCTTTCATTCTGAAGTGGTTTTGATGTGCTTTTTGCCTCACTGTGGACAATACACACTCAGGCTGCCTGTGGTGGTGGGTTGTTCTCTGAAGGCTGTTTTTGTTTTGCAGGGGTTTAGGAGGAGAACTGATGAGACCAGCTGGTGAGTACCACAGCTGGGGTGGGACAGCACCAGAGGTGCCCTGAGGAATTTGGCTGTTTACGCGCTTCCAGTTCGTTTTGCATGTGTTGTGTTGAATGTATAAGTGAAGCCTGCACAGTAATTAAAAAAACACAAACTTTGGAGGCCAATGAGCAGATGGGTGCACCAGGACATGGGGTGCAAATACACTTGGAATGACTCTGTGTGGGAGCTGGAGATGCTTCTGCACTCTGTGGCCTTCTGTTGTTGCACACAGTGAAGTTTTTTCAGGGTTGAACTGTCTTCCTTCAGTGATTTACCCAAATTCCTCTCCAGAAGAGATAAAATCTGCACTTCTAGGCAGAAGCCATGGTGGAAATAATGATTTTATCATGACACGTGTGTGTGTGCAGAAGTGAAGCATAAAGACCATATAAACAGCAGTCTGTGGGGAGTGTGGCATCACAGAAAAGATGGATTTTGAAGATTGTTAGGTGCTGTAAAAAAAGGAAGGGTGTTGCAGGAAGAAGAGGGCTGGGTGGATGAGGAAATGATGCCTGCTTGGTTTCCTGCTTGTGAGATGAATGAGGGAAGTGCTGCAGAGCAGATTCCAGCTTGGAAGATCTGAAGGCAGCCAGAGCTCGTGGGTAAAAGGGCTTCAGTACTGAGGGGGAAGAGCAAGGGGGACTGGAGTGAGGTGACAGCTGAATGACATGAAAATGCCAGCTGAAGGGATAGGTTTTCTGAGATATGTTTCAGCTTTTAAGCAACTGAACATTTCATGGGTTTGGAGAAGTACAAATGGCAGTGTTTTGGCACGATACAACTGTGTGGGCGGAATAAGAGAAGAATTGAAAATGTTCCACAAATTGCCTGCATGTCTAATGAAGATGATGGTCTCAACCACAACAGAGCACCAAGGAGTGCAGAGAACTAAGGAGGAACCCCAAGAGACTTGGGTTTAGTCACATTGCTCTTAACCTTGTCTGTGAATAAATAGTAGCACAGAGGAGCTGACACACAGTATTGAGAGGATTTTGTGTGGCATTGCCATAGTGAGGAGCGAGTTCAAGAGTAGATTTGGAGCCCAGGAAGTTGATCAGAAATGAAGATGACGAGCTGTGTGCAGAGCCCAGAGGAAGAATCAAAAATCAATTTGTGGGAGGAGAGGGAAGAACGGTGGCATTGCTTTATACAGCACCTTCTTCTGTCCTCTCCCTCCTCTTCACCAGCTCTAGAGCAGCCAGGCAGTGAGATGGAGCTACACCA
Source organism: Sinosuthora webbiana (assembly GCA_013397395.1). Taxonomy (NCBI): domain Eukaryota; kingdom Metazoa; phylum Chordata; class Aves; order Passeriformes; family Sylviidae; genus Sinosuthora; species Sinosuthora webbiana. The sequence goes on from VXBN01009626.1 coordinate 181,116, forward strand.
ACCTCAGATATTTGAACTGAAGCCCAAGAGGTGAAGATCATGGTATTCCCCAAGTGCTGAGTTTTCATTTGAGCCATACAGTCAATCTGTCAGACAGAAAATTTGCAGTGTTTACTGTGTTAGTCTCCATTCCCCAAAAAAGCCTCAAAACATTTTAAAAAACCCACAGTTCTCAAAGTAGGTTTGTAAGTTCATATACAGAAATAATGAGGACTTTATTATGAAAAGGATGTCCTCATGTATTCCAAGTATCAAAGGAAATCGAGCTGCATCCAGTTTCATAGCTCCCAGCTCTGTGCAGTGAACAAATGCCACTCCTTGGAGGTTCAAAAACAACGTGAATAAGAAGTAGGAGAACCTGTCACATGTATTTGAATAGTTTTTAGTGGGTGTGGTATTATCCTTGTCTCAGTTTACTATCACTGATGCTACACTGCCGTTTCCAGACTGTACAGCAGAGAAAAAGTGGCTGATGTGTACATGCACACCTTGAATGGCCCAGGGGGAAAACATCCCATCAAACAAGGGATGTGCACGAATGGTGGGACTAGCTCCTGTCAGAGGACAGTTACTGCATCCTGCTGATTTTTGTACAAATGCAATTTCCTTTCACATTTTTTTAATTTTCCTTATTTCGAACATCTATTTGCAGATATTCTTCAGTTTAAAATTAATGCTAACGTAACTTTCTGCGGTTGTCTCTTCAAAATTGCTACAATTTCTCTGTTCTGGGGGGTATTTATCTTGTTATCAAACTTATTTTCTTACAGTCTGCACTTTAATTGAAAAGTTGTCGCTGTCAAAAATGCCATTTAGAGGAGACCCAATCATCGGTACGTCCTATTTTAAATAACCTTCCATGACTGTAGTAACTGTTCATCAAACTAAAGTATTAACAAATTATGATTTTCAGAGAAGCAAAATCAACGGGATTGGGTGGCCTAGCACATTAAAAAATGCCCAAAAGATAGACAAATACTGCAGCAGATGCTGATGCAATTTGAAGATTGGGTTTTTAGCTAAATAATAAACAGAATGTGCAGTGCTCAGCATCACCAGGCTTTGGGTGTTCACTGTAGACACGGTAATCCCGTCTGGAGTAGCTGCACTGGGAGTCACAGCCGTGTTTGGTTTGGAAAACCAAGGACACAGGGTGATCTGTGTAATTGCTGGTCTATGGAGAAATTAAATGGAGAATGTTGGAAGTTCAGAAAGTAAGGAAAAGTTAAAGCTTTTCGTGTTCCTTGCTGTTCCAGGTGGTTGGCAGTGGTTAATAAATGACAGTCTGAGACATCTCACTCTTGTTTCCAGTGCTGCACGACAGCATATAAAGGTACAATCATTTTCCTTCTCCGTGTGGTCACGTTAAATACAGAATTAGAAATACTTTTGCTTTCCTTTGGTGGATTATCCATAACCTTATTGGCTCTTGAATGCTTATTTCTTAGATGTGTGAGAAGGGGTAGTGAAAAAAGTATATTTTGAATTCCTCAAGGTTCCAGGGGGCCTTTCTGATCAGTACTTGAGCAGTTGTCCCAAAGGTGGTTCTTGTCTGTCCCTCTGGGCAGGGTGAGGAGTCCCTGATGGTGCTGGAAGCTGCTCCCTGGTGGCTCTGTGCTCACATTTAGAGGGTGTTTTGCTTCTGTTTTGGTGTTCCTGCAATATGTGTGGTTTCATCTGACCTGAAAACACATTTCATACGTTGCTGTTGTTGTCTGAAATGCTAGTTTAGCTCACTGGTCATATTGAAGGAATAAGATTAAAATCTGTTTTTTCCTTACATGAGTTTCCTTACTAAACCAGTATTAGGAAGAAACAATAAGAAAGAAAATGCCAGTATCTGAAGGGATTTTTTTTTTTTTTAAATCCACTTTCTTTCTCCTTAAAAATTTGAAGAACTTTTGAGGTGAGTAAATATATTTGTGTGCCTTTTTTTGCAGGAGTCTGCAGTGTCTGCCCTGGCTGCTCTGTGCAATGAATTTTACATCAACGAGAGGGGAGAAGCTGATCCAGCTCTGCAGGGTAATGATTCATGTTAAACACAGAACACTGGGCTGGACCAAACTTGCACTTTGGAGGGATTGCACAGAACGGGGAGGGGCATCACTGGTTTTAAAGGAACTTAATATTCTTCAGGAAAAAAAAAAAATAACTGACAGCTGAAAGTTGTCTGAAAAATGACCACTGGAAGTGTAAGAAATGTCTCAGAGGTTTTGCTGGCTTCAGACTGGAGGTGAATAGAAGGTACCACCATAATGAATATGAGGCAAATTAGTGTTGCTTTTCACTGTAAAACAAAGATTATGTGTTTCTAAAATCCTGAATTTTAACCAAGTGAATCTTTTTTCACACCCTGTTTGGATAAACCCTGCCAGAGCTCATGGCTGATTTACAGAAGAATTGCTAAGGGATAAGGAAAGGGTAGAAAAGGACAGCCAGAGTTCTGGTAGCTGTGCATGTGAAAGTCCCTGTGTTTGTACTTGGATCAGCAGTGCAGGAGGAGGCTTAAACTTCTCTTAGGGGCATATGAATCAGCATCTTTTTTTATACTGCTTTTCTTGCACCTGTCTTTGTTTCAGGGATCAGATTGTATCGTGTCCATCAGAGACAAATCGCTGGATTGTACAGATAAATATTTTAAGAATAATAACATTTATATTCTTGGTTTTTTTTCTGAATGTGACAGTGAATTTACAGATGCTTAGTAAAATACTGATTTCTTTTTCTATTTTTTGCCATTATTGAGTCAGGTTACAAAATACCTTATTATTTATTTGCCTTAGAGTTGTTCCCAAAATGAACTTGATATTGATCACATATGTATTTACATGGAGTTTAGGTTAATTTTAGGTTAATTTTCATCTGGCTTGTGGTTGAAGGGACTGTGGCAATGTGGCCTTGATGGTCTAGGGACACAATTAGGTCAAATTTGTAGATAGAGATAAAATTTCTCCTCAGAGTTTCTGAAGAAGAATTGTGAATTGACAGTTTTTCTGTTCTAGAAAACTCTCTGCTCAGCTCCCTCTTGAGTACCCTTTGATTTGGCCTTGACTGCACTGGACCCTGCTCCACACATGAAAACAGAAATGTCATTACACCTGCAAGCATCTTCAAAAAAACAAAACAAAAGTGTGTTTTATCTCTATACTGATAAAATTTATACATTTCATGCCTGTCTGTTGTGGGATTGAAGTGCAGCAGTAAAAGTCCTCCCCACAGTGTGTGAGGGATGTGGGTCTGTGTGGAAGCTGCAGTGCAGGAGACATTCAGCACAGTGCCTTAGATAAACCAGTTAAAGCAGGTCTGGACATGACTGAGGGGATTAGGCAAAAAAAACCCAAAAAACTTTTGGTAAAATTTAACCAGGGTTTCACTCTTGCTTGATGAAACACCAATCAAAGGTTCTTCAGCAATTTGACATTCTCACTCTGTCCTTACAAGGCTGCAGTTTTATTGAATCACCACTTTTGCCTCTGTTTGTTTTGACCTTCTGTTTGTTTTTTCTTTTCTTTTCCTGTCTTAATGCGTTCTGGTTTGGTTTTTGCTGACTTTCTCCTTTAAAATCCTTTCGGGATGGGCTGTGTGGAATTAATATTGTGGACACTTCATAGGGGCTGTTGTTTTATGAAGCTGAAGGCTCTTAGAAGAATATTAACATTTCCATTACACTTTCCACCACAATTACTGAGTGGTTACAAGTAAAGAGCTGCTCGTTTGCCCGTTGCTGTGTCACTTGGCTAAAATGTCAATCCGAAATTTCCATCACTCCAAGCTGGAGACTGTCACAGCCTCGCTGTTTTAAGATCTTCCTGCTGTCACAGCAGGCACTGCATCTTCCTGTGGCCTCAGGACTCTTTAACACCCCGGTGGTTTGGAAAGGTTGAAAGAATAGAGGTGCTTATCTGCAGGTATTGCTCACCTCTGGCCAGGGAGGTTGGGTCCCTGATGGGAGGGGACGAGTTGGGGCCTGTCCACAGCACTGGCGTTTGAAAGAAACGCTCAGGGATTGTGATGAATGGGGAGTTTCTTATGGCAACCCTTCTTTCTTCCTCCAGCAAATATTGCTCAACCATTCCAGCCTTGGATTACAGTTAGCAGTGGCACAGTTATGTAATCTTCCCGGGATCTCTGGTTCTTTTTCTTGGAGGATTAAAAAGCGTCTCTCTCTGTCTCTCTCCAGCATAGGACAACCTTGCTCTTGGCTGAGTCAGGGCTGTGATGCTCCAGAAGCTTTTCTGGAGTACTTTGTTTTTCTCTGCAATTTACAGGAGAGGTTAAATGTGAAAAATCAGGAAATGTTGTCTGTAAGTCTAAGATAAAGGCTGCAGCAGAAATGTGAACCTGTTCCTGACTTTCCCTCTTTTTATTTTTTCGTACACCCTCATTTTCTCCTTGGTACCACTTCACATGTTTGGTGAGGCTCCATTTTCCATGCCCAGCTGAGTTTATTCCTGTGCCTTTTGACTCTGTAGGGCTGCTGTCCCTGCTGGCTCCTGTGCCAGCACACAGAACCGAAGGGGGAATTTTTTCTTGGGCTTTCTCCTCCAAAACACCCGCCTTCATTTATGTCTCTCTGTGAAAAATGGTCTGAAATTATCTCACTGTTTGGGTAGGATCTGTGTGTGTGCTTAAACAGGACTCCAGTCAGGAGTTTTCTGAGGGAAAACTCTTAAAAATAACTGACCTTCACAAACCTGGGGATCTCCTGCCCGACACAGAACACTTATCCAATGATAGAAAATATTGACCTGCAAATATAAAAAGGACTTGCTTCCCTGTGCTTACCCAGAAATTTGTGCTTGTACTTTATTATTTGGACGTCTAAAACTTGATAATTCTAAGTTTCAGAAGTTTGTCTTTTCTCTGTCTGAAATAGTAGGCTTAGTCTAAATACAGAGATTTTTTAGACAGAAAATGTGAATTCATTCATGTAAAAGGGAACATCTTAAAATTTTTTATCATTTTCCCGTAGAAAATCAAGGTATTCTGCATTTTAGTTTAACAAATCACAAAAATTTCCAGCTGTTTTGTTTAGGGGGATCTTTTCCTTATTTTTTACTTAGCCAGATATGAAATCCTAACGATGTGGTGGTTGCTTTTGACTCTGGAATTGTATTTTTTCCAGATGAGCTGGTGACACAGTACGTCTCAGAACTACAAAACTCAGAGGAAATGATTCGTTGTGGCTTTTCACGAGCACTTGGGGCCCTTCCAAGATTTCTGCTGAAGGGCAGGCTCCAGCAGGTGAGAAAACAGGATCACTGTAATGAGCAGAGGGCAACAAGGCATTTTGAGTGAAACCTGCCACAGCAACCAAATAAATAATAACGATCATAATTAAAGGTCTTTGTCAAAGGGCTTTGAATGCTAATGTGCAGAAAACCATCATGAGCGAACTGGCCATAGTTTCTGATAATTAATGTTTAGTGGTGTTAATGGAAAAGCCAGAGGTTGAGTTATCCCTCTGCTGGGGGACATTGGTCCAAGGGAAGTGAGAGGTGTGCGGGCCGGTTTTGGATTTGAGAATTCAAACTCTGCTGCCTGCTTGGTTCTTTCATACAGGGTTGAGCTCATTTTACTCTGACATCTCAATTTAGCATAGTAAAAAATGCTCTGGATTTATATGTCTCAATCTTCGTATTTTTTCAGGTTTTGGAAGGTCTAAAAAAAGTTACAGTAATTTCCCCTGAAGACGTGAGCTTCGCTGAATCCAGGAGAGATGCCTTAATAGCAATTGCAAAGTAGGTTTCTCTTTTCATCCCTGCTTTTGGCTGATTTTAAATCTTTCTGTAGAAGCTTTCTCCTGTTCACTGAGCTGGGAGCATGGGTCTTGAAATCAGTTATGCTGTCACACACACACACATGTTGACTGCATATCCATCACTCCATTTATCTTTGATTCAGAGTCCTGACTGTGGACTACAGCTCTGATGGTGCTGTCAGGTTTTTATCAGCTGACTGACTACCTAGAGTGTAGTTTAATATTTGCCTTTCTCAGGGGTTGTAATTTAATGAGCTTTACTGAGGAGAAAGAAGATACGTTTTTTCCACAATCTTAAAAAAATTGATTTAAAGAAATTGTGACTTTTATTTAAAGGAATATTTTCTGTGTTGAAGGTCACAGTGCAGTTAATAGTATACATTAATATTTTATGCTCTTGAACTGTTACACTGCTAAAAACCCCTGTGTAAAGAAGTTCAATATCAGGTTCAATGCACATTGTGTTGGTGTCTTGCTCTTCTTCCCGACTTCATTTTAAGGAAGGTTCAGAGGCTGACAGATGCTGAAGCACGTTCCTTTTTGCAGTGTTACAGATGCAAAAGCAGCCTACTTCCCTGCTGAGATCTTAGCTTTGCCAGTGTTCCTTTGAACCCAAACACTGCTCAGAAATCCTCAAGTCAGACACAGCACAGAAATATTCCTCAAATATTCCATCTGCAGCGGATGTTACAGGTGCTGGGGATTTTATTCAGCCACATAACAAAGCTTGATCTCGCCTTCCATCCTTTCTTTTCCTCTTTTTTTTTCTGAAGGGTTTGCCAGACAGTGGGTGTGAAGGGAGATGGATCCCAGCAGGAATATGTCTGCAGGGAGAACGTTGATCAGATTTATGCCACGCTGCTCACCGGCGTCACCGACTACACCACCGACAGCCGGGGGGACGTTGGAGGATGGTAAGGTGGGGGCTGAAACCCAGGGCCACCTCTGGTGTCTAATGAAAACCTGACGGGTTTTCAAAACCTCTTAGAAACCAAGAGCTCCAAGCCTTTGGAGGTTTGAGCCTAGGTGGGAATTAGGAATGAGAAGTAGAAAGCGAGAGGTGAGGCTGAAAAGTTTTGGTTGCCCTTCCTCAGACGTTGGGAATAGGGAGATTGATATGTTCAAAACCAAAGTTAAGCCTTTTTTCTGGTTCTCTGGGTGACATTATTTCCTTTTAGTGAATGCCAGGAACGTATCCAAGGATTTAAAACGAAACTTGTCTTTATTTGAAGCAACACATTTGGTCCTGCCTGCTCTCTCCTGCTGCACGTTCCTGTCGTGGGGATTTTTTGCCAGGAGAGGGAGCAGCTGCATAACGTGTTGAGAGGGATAAAAACTCTGGATTGTGCCGAGAGGAAAGGTGCTTTGTGCCATGTGATCACTGGGCACATCTGTACCTGCTGAGCCTTGTCCCTTTAGCACTTCATTGCAATATTTACAGACATGTTGGGAAAACTCATGGCACAAATCTTGCAGACTGCTCTCAGCCTTAGCTGGGGTTTGTCTGTTTGGAATTTCCCTGTTTTCTGTAGTGGTATCCAGCTTCTCAGCTGGTAGAATTGTACAGCAGGGGAATAGTAACACAGGGCAGGAAATCAGAGATCAGGAGGTGTTGGACGTTTCCTTAGGAGAGGAAACAAGGATGCAAACCAGTGAGGATCAGGAGCAGGTCATTCCAGCTCCCACCAGGAAGGAGCTTGGCTCTCCCTGCTGATGGAGAAGCAGGAGGGAGGTGAATGTGCCTCTAACACAAGACAGGGCTGGGTGTAGCTGACAGAAAAGGCAAGAGCAATAATACAGGGTGGGGAGGCAGGGAAAAGGAAGAGATCCTGAGCTTTGTGTTTTCAGAGCCAGGTGAGATACTGAAGAAGATGAGGACCTGGCTAAGTGTGATTAGGTATTCAACCTAACTTCCACATCTGAGAGCTCCCACTGCAGTGCCCCACAACTGTTGTTTATCCTTCCTCTGCGTGCTCATTTCAAAACAAAACAAAACATAGTGGTGCTTTCAAAGAAATCCCGAGGAAATTAAATTCCCAACATCCATTAAAATTCAAATGTGCTTTGGGCACCAGATACTTTTTTTTTTTGAGCTGCTTTGGGCAATTCCAGTCAAAATCAAGTCAAGAAACATGTAAATCAGAGGGGGAAGGGGGATCCTTTCTCATGGCAAACTCTTGGCTGCTGAAGGCTTTTGTGGCCTCTCAAATATCAGCGCTTTCTCATTCTGTTTCTTCTAAACCAGTGAATAAGATGGAAAGATACGGAGAGAAATGCCATTTCTCTGGGGAGACCTTGTCTTTTTTTGTGTAATTTTCGTCTTTTTTTTAATAGAGTTGTGGGAAAGTTTCACCAACTTGACTCTGCATATGCAAACTTTACCTTTCTTTTGACAGATTGTTTGCTGGGACATGCCTGATCTGTCTACAGGTGTTAGACATGAATATCTAAGTCAGATATGATACAAAAAAACTCGTAAAACATAACCCTAATGAAAGACTGCCAGACTCGTTTTAAGCTGCTTTAGAAAAAAAAAAATGACGTAATTTACCTTTTTTACCATTATAACAAGTGTCCCACCCAGTTTTAGATTGCACCTGCAACTGTTTTCAAGTGGGATATCAGCAAGAGGAGTATTTGTTTTCATAGAAGGCTTATTAATTTTCAAATATTTCTATTTTTTCCTTTTTTTTATAACAACTATTACTGAGAAAGGATGACATTGGTCTGAGTTGCTGCTGTAGTGAACATTCTGGGCCTGGTCTTGTGCAATACCCAGTGAGGTATTGCCCTTGTCTTAAGGAAGGAACCACTTTTAAAAACTCATGGATTGACAAGACATGGTTTAAAACAAGCATACTGGGTTTTTTTTAAATTGAAATTACTTTTTTTTTTTTTGTTTGTATTAAGACAATAGAGGAAGGGAGCAGATCATTATCTAGATAAGACTTCAAGCACAACTTAGTGTTACTTTGGTCAAACATTTCATTAAATTCATCATTGTTTTGCATAGAGATTTAAGCCACTCTTGAGTCACAACTTGGTTTTAATGTTGGAAATCCTAAGCTTGAAAATCTACAGGAATGTGACAGTCTTAACAGTGTTCAATATCTGACTGTCAAAACGTGGGTTGGCCTTTGCAGAAAATAATTTGAAGCAGACAGAGCACTTAAATTTAAATACATCTACTTGCACACAAAACATTACTAATCATTATCAGCTTCAACCTTCTGAAAATAAAGAATAAGCCTGCTGACATCTGGCTGGAACCCAAACCAGGCTGCTGAGGCAGGGGTGACTGTAGGACCCTCGGTGCAATGTCAGCTTCGTTTCCCAGGATGGGACTGGGAGGGGGACACTCCTTGTCCTCCCAAAATATGGGAACTGCTCTCTGAGGTCACTGCTGTTGTTGTGGTGAATTTTTTGCTGGTGTCTTCACCTGACTGATGAATTTATTGAAATGAGGGCTGCTGGAGTTCCTCTGATCTGTCTGTGTCCCCCAGGGTGCGTGAAGCTGCCATGACCAGCCTGATGGAGGTGACGCTGCTGCTGGTGCAGAACGAGGCAGAGCTGATTCATGCCAACATGTATGTACTGAGCCCCCAGAGCTGCAGCCAGCCCTGCAGGAATGCACTCAGTGCTGTGGCTGAGCCCCCAGAGCTGCAGCCAGCCCTGCAGGAATGCACTCAGTGCTGTGGCTGAGCCCCCAGAGCTGCAGCCAGCCCTGCAGGAATGCACTCAGTGCTGTGGCTGAGCCCCCAGAGCTGCAGCCAGGCCCTGCAGGAATGCACTCAGTGCTGTGGCTCAGCCCCCAGAGCTGCAGCCAGGCCCTGCAGGAATGCACTCAGTGCTTGGACACTCCGTGCTCACTCCTTTGTGGAGTGGGACAGGACTTTGACAGAAGCGCGTCGAGCCCGTGCAGATGTGGAGGATGTTGCATCTGGTTTGGAAAGCACTGGATTCTCTAAGAATACACTGCTCACTGGTGCCCATTTTCAGGGGCTTCCTCCTGTTCATCTCTTTGTACACAGATTGTCCAGAAAAGCATTCCTGCCAGCTGGATCCCATTTTCTAAATATTCTGGGCTTTGGTGTAGGAATGAAGGGATTTTAGCTGGTTTTACTATCATTAGTGGCCCTTTCTGAAGGGTAAAGGGCCTTGTGGGACACAGGACTGTAGCTGAAAGTTTAGTTGTGAACATAAACAAAATAGGATATTGGTGAAAACTGGCCAGAATTGAAGAAGTGATTTACTTGGGATATGTAAGATGTAGGAGAGACTTTATCCTCTGCTACATGTGCAGTTTTCTACTTCAAAATGTGCTTTTCTCCAGGTTCTGCTCTATTTCCATCTGAAATGCAGCAGTTCAGCCAAGCCATAAAGCCCTTTGTTATCTTTTTGGATGAAATGTGGGGCAGTATATGTAAAAGGTGGATAAAATACTCTGTAACATTAATGTCATGCTGGTTTTTGATTGATTGATCTGTGGAAGAGAAAGCCTCAAGATTCTGTCACCACGTGGATGTCTTAAATCACTTTAATGTTCATTCTGAAGAGTTAAACCAGAATACTTTCCTAGCAGGATCATTCTTATTCATTTAATTGAAACAATTTAAATCTAAATACACATTCTGCTGCTTCAATTTTCTGATTAATTGTTTTCTTCTGCATAGCTGCAAGCAGATCATGTGCTGGCTGGCTCAGCAGTCAGCTGAAAAAATAGATAAATTCCGAGCTCATGCAGGATCTGTGTTCCTTACTCTTCTGCACTTTGACCATCCTCCAGTTCCTCACATCCCTCATCGACCAGAGCTAGAGAGGATATTTCCAAGGTAAGATACTGAAAAATATCCTAAACCCATGAAAGTAAAAGATAAATGGACACAGTTACACCTAAACCAGGCAACCTGAGGTAATTTTTGTGCCCAAATGCCCCATAACTGTGTGGAGGAATATTTGGTGTTGTTTGTCAGGATTTCATTGAATTGTCCTATGAATGTGCATGAACATATTTTTTTCCTCAACTGGAAAACGTTGATCATAATGAAAGTTTTTAATGAACTGTATTGTTTTAACCAAGCTCTAGCTGCAGTAGTTTTCCAAGATGGGACTTTCTAGTTAAAGAGTGAGAGCAGCTCATTCCTGAGTGGTGACTGTGATACGTGGTGGGAGTGAGGAACATCCAGCTCTGTTTGGGGGAGCCTCAGCCTGCCGTGGCTCCGAGTGCTCTGTCTGTGAGGCGGCTGATCCTCAGCACCATCAGGGCTGGGAGGGGGTGTTGGCCTTTCCTGGGAGAGCTCTGGCCTTGCATCAGCTGTTGAGAGAGCACAGAATGAAAGTGCAGAAAGAAGCTTGTTTTCTGAATGTGGGTAAAAGTGTCTGGGGAAAGGAAACTGCACTTCCCATCTTACCTGGATCAGAACAAGGATTTGGAGATCCCTTCACTTCACTGGCAGCGGCTGAAGCTTTGACTTGTATTTTCCCCATATGCACAAAACCCAGTGTCTGCTTGGATATTTAGGTAACTCAGAGACCTTCTTCACTGGTGTGGAGGAGCAAAGCAGTGCACCCACACAAGGTGATTGTTTCCCTTCTCCTTCCAGGTGGGAGAAGGAGACGCTGAACTGGAACGCGGCGTCGGAAGCTTTCCCTCGCATCACGCAGCTCCTGGGGCTGCCAGCCTACCAGTACCACGTGCTGCTGGGGCTCTCTGTGTCTGTGGGGGGGCTAACTGAGACCACGGTGAGAGCACCACTCTGCCTCTAAACCTGCTGGCCTTCCTGCCTTTCATCTGAGAAGGATCATTGTCCTGATGTGCTGAGCGCTCAGGGATTTCTCCTCCCCTGGCCTGGCAGGAGCTGAGGGTTCCATCCCCACAAACCCCAGCCCTGTGCTGACTCTCCCAGCTGGGATCAGACTGCAAGGGGATTGCTCTTCTCAAATGAACTGAGAGCCACTTTGTTTGTATTATCTGTTAGTTGTCTGTAGGTGTTAACAGTTGCACAGGTTTCTTTTTTTAATTATTTTTGATACATTTTTCTACCAGTCAGAAGTTCCATTACCAAGAAATATCATTCAAATGTCTGCCCCAATCCTCTGAGCTTTGCAATCCTTATTTCATTCTTCTGGCATGAACAATCTCTTCATCACTGGCTTTGGCAGTCTGCTATGCTGCCAATTTTTTCCCTGCTTTATTATAATTTTAGTGTATCCTTCTGTCCTTATCTTACAGCTTGCATTGGTAGTTTCAGAATCCTTGGTTTCCAGATATTTGACTTATAACATTTTTTTGATTTGTTGTAGCCAAAGATGTAAAATACAAGGACACAATTTTAGGGGTAAGGACATGGTTCAATATGAAACCACAGAGAAATATCAGAGCAGTAACAGAATATTTTGGACTGTCAGTTAAGTCTTTAAATCCCAGTGGCCCTGTAACATGAGGAGGAGGAGGAGGAGGCTGTTAGTCAGCACCCCAACAGTGGTTAAGAGTGTTTCTAATTAAGATTTCCATCTCAAATTAAGAAAACTGGTGGAAAAGTGAAAAGCGCTGGGAAACAAGAGTTTTTGTGGAGGGGGGAACAGCTCCTGCTGGGTCACAGAAAGAAGGAGTTAAAATCACCTGGAGCTTGTCTCCCTTGTCAGTCACAGTGATGTTTTTTGGCCTGGTGCTGTGGGTTCTGCTCGTGGGATCGAGAGATGTCTGTGAGCCTTGGGGTCTGATGGAGCAGAGTATTCCCTGTCTGTGCAGCCTCTGGTATTTAAACCAATTCTGAGCATTTAAATGTTTCTAAAATGGCAACTAATTAGATGAAAATGGCTATTTTAAAACTTTGAAAACATGTGTGTGTTGGTTTGTGACAGTAATTATCAGATAGACAGTGTAACTCCTAACAGATTTCTTTAATAGCAAACATGCACATGAAATTCAGCTTTCAGTCAAACACAGTTAATTACAGGAGGCTCCACCAAAACCAAAGTTATTTGTCTAAGTATAAAAAGGAGGAAAGTTTTGGAGAAACAGACATTCTGGCTGCTAGCTGGGGTCAGAGGAAAATTCTTATTCAATATATGTTTTTTTTAAAGCCCTGGTTGCATTTAGTTGTGAAAAGTTGGAACAGTTCAGTTACATGCAGCTCCCTGCCCTTGTTACCATCTGCCAGTGTAGGGGGAACCTGCAGTGTTCTCAGACTGTGATTGTGAAATGTTAACTTTTCTGTGATCCTCCAGTTTTCTTTAACACTAAAGGCTTCTTCTGGCTGAAATATTCTCCAGGGGTTTAGGAAGAAGATGACCTAATCCTGTCTTGAGTCAGCTAGAAAGGCAGGGGAGGGCACTTACACTTGGGAGAGTATGTGTGTGGTGAATGACTTTTAATATCTAAAATGTGATATAGAAACTAGAACTGATGTGTTTTACAATGACTGGTGTTCAAACTACTCTGTCAAAGCCTGTTGCATTATTTGCTCAATACCCAGAGGCTGATTTAAAACACTGATAGGAAATTTTAAGAACGACCCTATTAAATCCGTAAGAAAGGAGCAGCTTTTAAAAATCTCGGATGGAGGAGAAGGATTATTGGAATATGTGTTCTTGCAGTAAAGTGTGTGTTCTTGTGACTGTCTTCCCTCTCTCACTTCAAAACCATCTGTGCACATGCACACATGGACGTGGAAGTCAGAGAGAAGATTCTTGTATATACTGCGAGATAATCTGAGTTCAAATGTCAGTTTGTCTTTGAGTCATCTCAGGGAATTAACAGGAGAAAGGCTCTCTTGTAATTCCGTGCTCAGTGGCAGTTTGGCTGCAGCTAAAATTGCTCTGCAGTATATTTAGCCAGAGTAGTTCTTTGTTTGGCTTTTTGAAGAGATTTTCTGGAATGAGCCGTGTGGGGTCTCTGAAGTGTTTTGGTGGCAGTGGGGCTGCTGGAAGAATTGCAGCTCAAGCATTGGAAATAATCTGGGAAAACAGAAGATGTCATTCCCTGTGGGATTTGGCACTCTGCTCCATCACCATGGTTCAAAGGGCACTTTCTCTGTGTAAAAGAATCTTCTAATTATACATCTGGCCCACAGTGATGCATATTTCTTATGGCTGCATAAAACCCCTCAGTCTGTGCAGATCAGATGTACAATGCTGGTCTTTCTCCAGTGCACAAACCCTGCAGTTGCAGGGGTCAGGATATAATTTTGATATAATTTCATTATTGTTGAACTACATCACATTCAAAATTTTATTAAAGCACAGAATGTCCCGTGATTACCCCTCCCCATTACAGAGTGAAAATTGCATTTTAAGATGGTATAGAAATTGTAAGTAAAGCCTTTAAAAAGAAAAACAGAAAAGGAACAACATATTCTGAACTCTTCAAGTTCCTCCCAGGCAGTACCAGAGCTGTGTTAGATCTCACAAACAAAAATATTGGGATGTTAGTAGATGATATTCGTTATTTGGTCAGAAATATAAATAATAGAGGTGTCGCCTTGTTATTGGGTAATTAGCACTTAAATAACCTTAGAAGGAGTTAGAGATGCTCCATTTCACCTCATTTCTCTATTTGGCTAGTGAGAGCTAACAGCTCATGAGTCTGTAAATAGATCAGAAATAATAAACACCAAGTCCAGACACAAAACTACATTTCCCTTGTATTAATCCTTACCTTGGCAAGGGAGAAAGGAGGCCAGAAGCTTCACAGAGGTTCCTTCTGTTGCAGCTCAGATACTCTGCCCAGAGCCTGTTTGACTACATGAAGAAGATCCAGAGTGACCCCAGGGCTCTGGAGGGTTTTTGTGAGACGCTGCTCAAGGTCTTTGAGGACAACCTGCGGAATGACCGGTAACGGGTTCCCTTGGCTTTTTTCCCTTCCACAGCTTTTGGAATTCACATGTGGGGCACACCCAGTGAATGTCCAAGGCACATGCATTTGATTTTAGGAGCTGTTTGGTACAGCAGGACCTGTGGTAAAATACATAACCAAGGAGTGATGGCAAAATATTTTGCGTATTCAAGTTTTTAAATGGTAGAATGGGTTGGGCTGCAGGGGACTCAAAGCTCATCCCAATCCAGTCCCCTGCCATGGGCAGGGACACCTTCCACTGTCCCACGTTGTTCCAAGCCCCATCCAGCATGGCCTTAGACACTTCCAGGGATGGGGAAGCCACAGTTTTTATTTTGTTTCTTGTCTCAAGTGTTGAAGACAAGGCCATGGTTATTCCAAGTGACACGTGTTGGTTCATTTGGTGCTGTAACTTCTGATACAGTCTGTGGAATACATTGTTTATATTCCAGAAAACAGATGAATATTTTCTGATACTGTCAATTGTGTTTTCAGGACCCTGCAAATGTAAAGCAGGCATGTTGTTAATTAGGTTTTTTTTCCTTTTGGCTGGGAGGGAATTCCCCATTCAGCCAACACACACAAACTACTGAGCAACTCTCCTCTGTGTAAATCAGAGTTCTCATTTACCTATCTGTAGCTACGTAGGAAGTTTCTTCCTTTGCTTCTGGTTAAAAATAGTATCTACCTGCATGCCAGGAAGTGTATTTACCTTGTTGAATCATTTTCTTTCCTCAGGGTGTCTGTGCCTCTCCTGACAATGCTGGACCAGATGCTGGCCAATGGCTGTTTTGACACGTTCACTGAGCAGGAGAAGTAAGTTGCTGGAAGTCTCTGGGGTTTATTTCCCACTGTGCCAACAGGGCTCTTCAGTCTTGCCCTGGCTGCTGCTGGGTGCTGCTCTGGGGGTGCACAGGGCTCCAAGTGAGTCTGTATTGCAATGTTTTAACTTTCCTGAAGTGGGATTAACAGCCTTGAAAGGGTCTGGATAAAACCCTTGACTCCTCTGTCTGTGTAGGAGTTTGTTACTTGTTCATTGTCTGACAGCCAGGACATTAATCAAATGCAATTTGCATCTTCACCTGGCATTCTTGGACCAGGATCAGATCCATTCTTTCATTTCCCAGCTTCCTAAATCCCTGCTTTTGGAGCCCATTCCCTGCTGTACTGGGAGCCTTGAGCACTGGCAGTGTCCCTGTGTGGTGCTGCAGAGCCCTCTGTGCCCACGAGCTGTGGCTCCCCCAGTCCCACTCCTTTGGTTAATGTGAATATCTCCAAAGATGCTAATTAAGATTCTAATGAGAATAATAAAAAAGGCATGTCCCAGCTCTTCCACCCTGAGCTCAGTCTTGTGGAAAGTGTTCAGTTTAGGAAGGGATAAATGTGAATGAAATATTCCAGTGTGAAATCATGGGGGTTTTGCAGATGTTTCAGAAAAGAATGATTTTAATGTCAGTAATATTAAAATCTGTTCCACAAGCTCTCCCAGGCAGCATCTTGTCACATCTGCAGGTATTTACAGAATTGTGCAGCACAGATCCTGCAAGCAACAGATACTGGATCAGGAGCTTGTTGATTCAAGAATTGCTCACAGCAGATAAATCTGAAAAGCCTTCCTCCTTCTGAAAGTTTTGATTGAGCCCACTCTTGTCTTGAAGTGTGGTTTTAGATAATATTTCTTAAATTGCATTTGGCAGTCCCTGTTTGAACGGGAATTTAAAGTGAGTCAAAGACAGATGCAGTGAATATTGCTTGTTCAGTTTGGTAATCATGCCAGTGATGTGGGGCTTCCACACAGGTTCCAGTCATCCCTGCTGGGGAAGGTGAGAGATTTTGGGTGGAAATTCCAGTCCAGGTCTTGTCTCCCAGGTCACTGAGCAGAAACCAAGTGGTAGCAGCAATGCCTTTGCTGTGTGAGTGACTGAGCCTCAACCCTGTGGTGCCATTGTGATGCTTTGTGTCAAAGACATGAAATAAAACCCAGGGCTGTTGTGGGGGGGAAAAGATTTTGAAGCTGATCCAGTTGAATTTGCCTCCAGTTTGATGATGAAACCGAAAAAGGAAATTAATAATGAAACAGCCAAGTGGATGGTGCTCATGTCAAGGAGTGAAATGCTGTCCTGGAGTGCAGAACTTGTTACCGTACAGAGCCCAAGGGCAGAGCAGTGGGGAGCTGGGAGACAGTTAAAAGATGGAGAGTTTAGTTCCTGCACGTGTCAGGTTTTGGGAATGTAGGAGCTGACCACGGGTGAGTTTCTGTGGGTACTTCACAGGGAGCCAGGTGAGCCCCCAGGGCTCTGCCATGCTCTGTGTGTGGGTCAGCACACGATGGGTGAGCCCAAAATCCCGTTTTGTTCCTCTGGGAACTCCTTTGGGTGTAGTTAGGGATGGATCCACTGATCCTGGCTCCAAGGCCTGCCTGCCTGCCCCTGCTGTTGGGTGCCACCTACTCCTTTTTGAACAGAAGAGTCTGACTTTGGGTCTGATCTCTGGAATGGAAACATTTCCTGCCTTTCCAGAGCAGCCTCCATAAAAATGTGTGAGATCCCAGGGTGGGTGGGAAAATGGGGGCCCTGCTTGGTGCCATGGAAAGGCCACATGTGCCTGCAGTGTCAGGAGGTTTTGTGTACAGTGTGCCTGAAATACCAGCTGAGATACATGACATCCATGCTTGTGTTTTTCCTTGGGATGTTCATTTCCTTCCCTCATTATTTTTTTTTACCATGTTGGGCTGAATGGAGTTTTAGCAAGGGAATTGGCATGTAGGATGTCTGGCATCAGGATTATACCTAAACCAGCTGCCAAACAGGCAACTGTTGCGTTGTAAAAAGTGTTTGCAAAATGCATTTTGGAGTTTGAAATGGAAACTGTGAGCTCTCCCACACGTTTGTTTTCTCATAAAACATCAGCAGTCCAGAATGGGTAGTATCCAACAGTGCTTCATTTAACCAGGATTAGCAGCAGGATCAGTTTGACCCTTGTGAGTGCTCCAGTTAAAACCAGTTGCCACAGGGTGTCACTCCTGCCTTGCACAGGTGGAACCCACCAGGCATTTTCCTGCCTTTTCACCCCCTACAGCTCTTACAGTTTAGAATATAAAGCTGAACATCTCTGGTGATGGTTCTGCAGCTGAATCTCGGTGTTGGGGAAGCTCTGTGGGGTTGGTGTGTGATCTCTGTGCCAAAGGACAGGTGAGCCCTGGCTGTTCCTGCTCCACTGTGGTGGTTTGGATGCTCATGCTCAAGGGAGGTGCACTGACCATGTGTGGAACTGGCCAGAGGGATGGGGAGTGTGGGGTAAATACCTGTCCTGTGGGCTTGGAGATGAGCCAGCTTTAGTGTCACCAGGGTCATCAAAAGGCTTTCAGAACTGGCTCCTCTGTTTGCGGTTTACACATCCAGCAGAAGCACCTATGTGTTCTCTCTGGTTTTTTTTTCTGGTGATCTTGCAGAAAGAAAAGGAAGTTTAAGAAAGTCTGTGTCCCCAGTGATGTCCAGCTGATAATTTCCATGTTTTTTCCATGCTCCCTGGATTGTTTTAAAGCAGTTTCACTGCTCTTGCATGACCAGCCATGCAGCAGAGAGCTGGCAGTGCCTGGTGGCAGTTCCACCCTGCAATGCCAGTGGCACTGCTCACCTGGAGGTGACACCAGCACCTCTGGCAGTGCCACGTGGGCCCAGTTCACAGAATTCAGGCTGATCCCTTCTCCCCAGTGCTGATGCTGGCACAGTGCCCACACAGGAGAAGGAATTTTCTCAATTTCCTTTACAGAGGCCAAGCTATTTGAGATCACACATAGGTTAGGTTTGGTTATTGCAAATGTGGAGTTGGCAACCAACAGAAAGGAAAGTGCATCTGTTTTAAACACAAAACGCTGCTCATGAGGTTCCACGTTTGAAATTTATTCCAGATGTTCCAAGTGGTCTCTTTGTTGCTCCCCTTCTCAGCGACGTCCCTGTTGTTGAACCAGTTTAAATCTCACCTAATTCACTGTGTTGCCTGGCCTGTGCTGAGCCAGGCATCACTGCAGGGATTGTGATTAGCTGGGGCTTTGTGTAATTGGGGTGGGAGGAGGAGAAATTCCACCAAGGTAAGAGAAAACACACCTCAACATCCAGAGAGCTCTTCCCTCACCCACCCAGACAAATCCATGCCCTTAGACACACATGAACCCATTCCTGGGGATTTCTGTTGTTCCCATCATGTGTAGAATTCTTTACCTCACTTTACCATGGTTTGTTGTTCAGGTTTATTTTTAACAGGTCACTATTCATGCCAGGATTTTGTTACAAATTTTTAAAAAGTCATTAAAACCCACTAACTCTTGTCTGGAAAACTCTACAGAGCAAGGCACATTACCTTAACAAAACATCTTGGCACTCCTGTAAACATCTTATTTTAAATGTTCTGCCCTTCAGCAGATGACAGTGCCCAGCTTTCTTCAGCAGTTTTTATCCACAGCTTTGAATTGTGGTAGCAGAAAATGAATGGTTCTATTTTTGCTTTCTGCTGTCCACACACTGTGCAGTGAGGTTTCCAAGACATGCAGCCTAGAAGTTATTGTGCTCACCAGACAAATATGAAATAGTTTCTTTTGCATCTGTGGCACTTCAGCCTTGAGTGTGGCAAGTGAAAGATTAAATAATTTGAACTGAAATAAAAGCATCAGTCCCTCTTTCCTTCTCTTTGATAGATCCTTGGAATAACTAACAGTGCTTGTGTTTGTACGAGCGTCTGGGAAAGAGCTGTGAGAATCACGTTTCCCAGACTGTGTGGAAAAAGAAAAGAATTTGCTAAATATATTTAAAGATGGCTTCATGGCCTGTACACGTAATAGAACTGTGGGCCCTGTGTTTAATTACGTTGTCTGGAATCACTGAAGGAATTTGGGCTGTGAAATGGTGGAGTAGTTAAGAACAACATTCATCCCCTTTCATGTCAAGTTTGGTTGGAGACCTTAGGGAATGACCACGATGTTACCCAGACTGTTATTTGGCTACAGGATAATGTAATTCCTGACACAGTTTTGCTGATCATTCCACACTGTTCAAACACCAGCCATGGCAAGCCAGTTGTCCTGCATGGACTGAAGCTTTTTGGCTAAAAGGAGTTCCCTCCTCAGCACACAGATAATAGCAGTGTAAATAATTAATAATAATTTCTTCCCTCTCTTCTAAAAGTCAAAAGGCCCAGGAACTCCAAACCACCCTGCAGCGTGTCTTGCCTTGCCTTGGAGTGTTAGTTTGGCCTCCTCACAACCATCAGATGTCTTTGAAATTCTGCTGAAACCTCCTGCTCATCTCTTTTTTTCTTTCCCATTCACAGCCATCCCTTCCCAGTGAAGTTGTTCACCCTCTGTAAAGAAGAGATCAAAAGGTCCAAAGACATCCGGAAGCTTCGCTCCAGCATAGGAGTGTGAGTTAATGAAATCAGTCTTCTCTCCTGGAAAGTGAAGGATCTTTAACTTGCCAGATGTAACAGAGTTAGGTCTGGCTCATGTGGAATTTCAATGGAAAATACACACAGATACATGGGATTGAAGGGACTGAGAGTCTCATAGTTCTGGATGGTTGAAGTGGAACATGACCTGATAAAGCTGAACAAGTTTGAGAATTTTTATGCTTAAAAGCTGAAGATGCTTAAAGGGAATCATTTGCTTTTTCTTTGTAGAGAGCACAGCTTCTCCTCCCCACCTTTTTCCCAACGTCCATCTTCATCCTAGTCCTCAAAATGTTTTTGTGCATTTAAAACATAAGATCTGTTTTTTTTCTGATATTTTCTAGATTTTGTGGCCTGATTCAATTTCAAGGAGACATGAGAGAGAAAGTTTTCTTCCAGTTGTTCCTCCTCCTTTGCCATCCCTTTCCTATAGTAAGTACCGAAGACTTCGCACGTTATCAGCTCCATTCTTTGCAATACTTAACAAATGAAAAATAATTAAAGCAGCGTTGTCTTTAGCAGGTATTGATGTGTAGAACAGGCTTTGTTTCTCAAGGACCTGCTCTCACAGGCAGTGAGATCTGCCTGTACCTGGCTGTGCCACACGTGCACCTCCTGTTCTTACTGGTTAAACTGGGAGCAGTGCAGGTGCCTGAGCCATTTGTTTGCGGGAACAACCTGTTCACCCTTCAGTGCTGGAACACCGCTCCCAGGGACGGCCAGGCTGTGACTGGTGGGGATGGTGCTGTGCAGGAGCTGGGCAGGATGATCCCTGTGGGTGTGACCCCAGCTCAGCAGCCCCTGGGGCTCTGCTGTGGCTTTGCTGACCCTTCCCCTCCGCGCAGATCCGCAAGACGACGGCCAGCCAGGTGTACGAGATGCTGCTCACCTACAGCGACGTGGTGGACCCAGCCATCGTGGAGCAGGCCATGGCCATCCTCAGTGACACCAACTGGTGAGTGCAGAGCTGCCCCAGACGTCCCCTGTGCCCTGGAGTTCACACAACCCACTGCCTTTCAGGGGGAGGAAGCTGTGAGGAGTGAGAGCGTAGGTTCAGCTCTTTATTGCTTCCAGGCCACTGCTGCAAGGAATTCCTCTGCTCTAAAGAACTCTCCAGGATACTGCCCACTGGCAGGGGGGGATGGATAAAATCACCATGAGATAAAGTAAAACACCCATGTTTTTCTAACAGCATAAAGAGGGAGGAAATCTTGGATGTTTTCCACGAAGCAAGAGACTGGGCTGTGCAAACAGTCAAACTTCAAGTGTACGGACAGTTTCTTGGCATTTATGAGCACTGGCAGGATTTGGGGAAAGGAAGGATCTCTGCAAGCTGGAAAACAACAGAATTAGCAGAACAGCTCAAATCTCCCATGAAATGTAATTACTCAACAGGCTACAAGCGTTGTATTCAAGCAGAGATTTGGGATTGGAGCAGTTCAGATGTTTCCCAGGCATAGGATGGCATGAATTAAACAACCACTCCACAGAATGTAATTCAGTTTTTTTTCCCTACTCTTATCTGTACTGTTCCCTCCTTCCAGGGGCAGGGGAAGAGGGTTCTGTTCTTCATGAACATGATCCAGTGACTTTTAGAGCAGAGGAATCATTCCCTGAGCACCTCTGCAGTGACAGGAGCAGGGAACAGCATTTTGGCACTGGATTTTCCCCTTCCTGCAAATTCTAGCATTGGGCATTGTCATCACCTGGGCAGGTTGATAAAAGGTTGCATGGCTGGGACATTTGAGAAAATACAGGATTTGAAGATAATAATTATTAGTTTTGCTGCCTTGTTAAACGTTTTTCCTTGTCACAGACCTGTTTGCTGCCCCAAACAGCAGTCACAGAGAACAGACAAATATAGAAAAATATATAATTTATTTAGTCATTATATTAAATGGCTTTTTGTCTTCATTGACATTTCATGGAAATAAATTTATCCCAGACAAGCTCAAAGAACAAATACACCTCAAGGCTGGGTGACAGAGTTGCAGACTGCATGTTATACTGTTTGACTTTTATGCAGTTTCCAGTTTATTTCTGTGCTTAAGTTTAAAGAACTTTGTGAAAGGCAAGCTGAGTTTATCATGAGGAGGTGTGGCTGCTGCTCTTTTTCTGAATTTCCCAGTGCAAAATTAGAACAAGAGTCTCAGGTTTGAAGGAGTGGTTACCAGCAGTTCTGCCTGTGGTTACAGTTCCTTGTTTAACTGCAGTGGAAGTTTAGGATTGTGTTGCGTGTGACTCAGAGCTCCATTAGGACACCTGCATTTAGGAGCAGATTTGCTCAGGAATTGCAGAAGGAATTAGTTAACTGCCACTGCAGCAGGATGAGCTGAGTGCTGTCACCAAGGGATGGTTCCAGGGCCGACACCCCCACTGGTACAGGAGAAGCAGTGGCAGTTCAGCTCTGCTCAACAACAGCTGGGCTCCTGCATCAAAGCAAAACACTTCCCCAGAAAAACACTCCAGAAAAATGAATATTCTGTTTTCACCCTGTCATTTTTAGGGTGTGCCTGGCTTCCTCTGGCTTGCAGCAAGCCCTGAGTATCCTCCTGCTGCACTGTGCCCATTGCTCTGAGATGAAAGGCAAAGAGCTCCTTTACTCAAAACTTCGTTGTTTTATCTTGGTGGATTTGAGCTGGTTACAGAAAAAGAGATTTGAAGTTGTTGCTGAGTGTCACAGTGAGCTGCTTGTTTTCTTCAAGCTCTCCCAGTGCTAAAATAATCAGCCTAAATTCTGAATTACCCTAAGTATTAGCAGCAGGAAGCCAAATGAGAATTTGAAGGAATATGGTAATTACTGTGATACACATATTTTCCTTGTTGGGACTCCAGAGACTTTATCATACAATTGTGTCATGCAGAGTTTAAACAAATTTTTCTATAAATAGTACACTTTGTATAGCCACAGGAAAGTTTCCAGTAGTAAATAAGATAAATGGTCCAAGGTGTGAAAAAAAAAAGGTTGAAGTTCTAACTTGCCCTTTTCTGCCTTTTTTCTATAGAGGGGATGGAGAGTCTTCTCTAAGTCCATTAATTTTAGAGAACAAATTAAATGACCTTCTGATCAAAAGGGTTGTGCAAATAAGTGGTTTTTTTAAATACAAAACTCTATAAAAGAATAGTCTTGGACATTTTATTAGCCACACCTGTGGCAGAGCTGGTGTGTATCTGTGCTTTATCTGACTCAGGGTGGTACAGAAATGCCCATTAGTCCCCAAATGTGACATCACACAAACTCCTGCTATTTGACATGTGCATGAAAGGACACAGCCACTGTGATGCAGGGGGGACATGGATCACTCAGGGAGCTGTGGATGTGTCTGAATTAACTGGGAACAACCTTTGCTCTCCCAGGGAAGCGGAGCTGCCCGTGGTGAGGGAGAGACGCAACTGCCTCTGTGACCTGCTCAAAGTGCCCAGACCCCAGCTGGTGGCCAAGGTGAGGTGGGCATGTGCTCCAGGGGTGCTTTTGTTCGTGGAGGTGTCCCCGAGGATGTTCCCAGCCAGCTGCAGAGCACGTGGGATGGCTGGAGCTGGAGCCTCAGGCCCTTCCAGCCTCATTCCAGAGAGCATTCCAGGCTGGCAGCGCCGCATTCCAGACACAGATGTGCAGCCTCTGCTCCTCTGCCCTTCCTGGGGAAAGGGAAAAGGCAGGAACTGCTCCATTTCAACAGCAAGATGATGACATGAGGTGCTGTGCAAACCACAGGATTGCAGCACTGCCTCTGTGGATGAATAGCAGGCAAAACCATAAAGTGTGTATATATATATATATATATATATTTATATATATATGTAATGTATGTTTTTAGATAGTTTGGATGTGCCCACCCAGCTCAGGATTTCAGAATTACAGAACTTTCTGCTTTGGTATGGGTTCTAGAAGAGTTTTTTAGTGTTTTTAAGGAGTATGTGTTACTGTATATATAAATATTTATCTTTCTTTCAAGACTCATACTTAAGACACTATGAATACCCTTCAAAGACCTCCTGCTGCCTCCCAGCAGTTTCTTCACTCATTTTCCAGTTTTTACCATCTGCTTTTAGTACAATTTGAAGAAACCTCAGCTAACATTTTTATAATTCTGGAAAACAAGAGTCTGAACCTCCTGCCCGGACAAAGAGTTGTTTTTAGAACAAAAACTGACCTGAGTGTTGCATTTAAAGGTTTTCTAATCAAGTAATAGAAAGGTTATGCTCAGAATAAGAGATCTTACAAGATGAACTCTCTGATCTCAAAAAACTCCTTATTTTAATCCTTTATTATTGAAGGCTGAGGGAAGACTGATACTTCAGGAGAAGACTGTCTCTAGGATAAACAAAATAATAAGAAATATCCAAATACACATCCAGGGGTATGGATGGAGCTGGAAGAGGTGGGGTCAGGATGTTTTGTGCCCAGTTTGGAGCTTTACCTCTTGCTCCCCTGGACAAAAGCAAACAGTCAGTGTAACTCAGCCCAGAGCTGAGCCTGCAGCTCACGGTGCCACTGAAGGGGAGGCATTTCCTGGCTGCTTTTCCCTTTAATGTTACTCAGGGAAAAAGAAGGAAATTGTAACTAAGTATTGACCTGAATAATGACAGCCTGCTTGAAGAGCAGTGTCATTTTTTGAAAGTAACAGAATGAATGAATGAGATGGCAAATATTATACAAAAAAAGTAGTTTGATTAGTGGCACTGAACACGGTTCTGTTCAGGTTAGTTAGTTCCATGGCTGGGACAGTGCCAGGACAGCAATGCCTGCTCCATGTGACCTGCCCTTTGGTAATTTAATCTTTGTCCTTGTCCTTTCTCTCTGGCAGAGCTCAGCATGAGGAAGAGCAGGCCCTGGCTGCTGGGCTGTGCTGGAGCTCGTGGTTCCTGTGCTGCCAGGATGGGAAGAGGCTGAGCTGTGGCAGCCCAACCTGCTGGATCTCAGCAGAGCTGAGCACTGCACTGCTGGGCAGGAGAGGCAGAGCCTGTCTGCAAGCACAGATGTGCCACAGGAAGACAACCAAAATTCCTTGTTTTCAGTTTTTTTATGTTGCTGTCTGGCAGGTCCTTGCCCTGCTCTGTCACACTGACCTGCCTGGCTTGGTGGCAGTGGTTTGTACTTCCCTGACTGAACGGAGCCTGTGCTTGTACACACACCAAGAATTAAACCTGGCCTGCTGCTCTGGTCTATGCAAGAGTTCTTTTTCAGAGGTGAGGATGGCAACACTCAGTGATACTGAAATCATCCCGAGCATTAAGTGTCCCTGTGGAAAAGTCTGTCATTCCTACCTCAAACAAAACCTCCCAGGTCTCACTTCAGCTGCTGTCGAAGTCTCTCATAACAGCTCTTACTGTACCTAATTCAGACAAATTGTTTCTGTGGTAAACTCAGTTTTGAAGAAGGTGAGTCAGTTCTTCAAGCAGTTGCCAGGAATCCAGCACATTTCTTACCCCCTACTAAACTAAATGAAATAGCTCTGAAATTGATCTTCAGTGAGATCAGTGTGATGGGGAGGTCAGATGCCACATCACAGTGTAATTACACTGTTGTTTTATGGCTGTAATTAAATCCCACTCTCCCAACACTTGAACAGTGGCTGTGTGTGTGTATATAGACACATCTCCACAAATTTGAAAGGGAGCAAAAATTCAGGCAGAGAAGCTAAAACCAAGCCAGTTTCTCTGTGCAGTAAATGCTGCAAACTGCAGGTGTTCACTTCCAGTGCTCCAACCTGGCTGGCTCAGAATCTGTTTGGTTTTGAAGACAGTAACTAAAAATGAGATTACTCAATACTTCTCAAGGATTCTTGCCAGCTGGACTGGCAGCTGGGGTTAGTGGAGCTCAGGGTTCTTAATTGATTCTTGATCAAGTGGTTCTGAGCTCCCACTGGGCAGGGCTGACATTGGCCACGTGCTGCACACACCCCAGGGGGAAATACTCCTGTGCTGCTCCACTGCCACTCACAGGGAGCTTCCTAGAACATTCTTGAGAGATTTGGGGTTGGAGTTGCACCTGTGGGTCCCTGCTGCGAGAACAGCACAACCCTAAATTTAAATTAATTAAATAAAAATTAATTAAAAAAATTAAAACAGCCTGAGCATTCCAGCAGGGGAAGGTGCAGTGGAGATGGTGAGGGGCTGCCACAGGCTCAGCTCTGCTCTCACACAGCCCCAAAGCTGAGGCTGCTCCCTCTGGAGTAGCCCTGGGGAGCACCAGCAGCTCTCTGGGAGCAGGGAAGGGCTCCCAGCAGTGTCTGACACAAAACTCTGCCCAGGCTTTGCCTGAGGCAGCTCTGAGGCTTCCCCCGCTGTGGTAGCAGTGCTCTGGTAACCCTGTGCTTGGTGGGTGTTTAAATTAAAAACACAATTTCCCAGTCTGAGTGATGTGCAACAGTAAAACTCTGCATTACCCTCCCTTACCAAGGGGTTACTCAGCCCAGAGATTAAATTAACAAAGCACAAGTGACTGAGAAGTTCTAAACCCCTGAGGAATTTGATCTTCCTGCACCCAGACACACAGAGAGCAGCACACTCCAGTAGCAGTGCCTCACCTTGGTTCAGTTAAAGTGAAAATAATCCACCCCTTCCTTCAGGTTCAGCGTGTCCAGGTTTGTCTCAAAGGCTCCACCTGTCAGGTCCTGCGAGGGAAGAACAGGAAAAGGAGATCAAACTCCTTTCAGGTTGTAACAGGTTTGGGTTACTGATCCTTCACAGGCCACAGAAGGAAGTGCCAATTGCAGAACTAAACAAACCAAGGCTCAGGAAAGTTTCTATTCAAAAATTCAGGGTATGTTGAAAAGTTAGTGTTGAAATCAGCGTTGGGGGGGATATCAGAGAACTCCTGAGCTCTGCTGTGCTGCTCTGGAGCTCAGAGCTCAGCCCAGCTCTGCCCGTGTGTTTGCTGACTCAGACATTGGCAGAAAATGGACCAAGGAAGTGAGTTGGCCAAAAAAAAAGTGGTTTGGGTGGATTTTGAGCACTGATAAAAGTTGTCTGGTAAAACAAGCCCTTCATCAAGGAGATGAAGCACTCTGCAGAGTTAAAGGTGTTTCCTTTTGAGCCAAGTTATCAGGACAGGAACTGGGTGCATTTGGTCCTTGAGCAACCTCAGTGATGTCATTAAGAAAACAGGGCAGCTTCAGCATTCCTGAGCACTGGGGTCTTCCTGGAATCCTTAATTACTGATCTTAAGGAATGTCACCAAAAAAAAAAAACCCAAAATTAATGCTGACAATACCACAGGGGGGGGATAAAGCAGTTTCTTGTGTTTGGGTGCCCAGAATAGCAAGGGTGGAGTTTTAACTGGGAATGTTTAGGATGGGAAGTTACAGAAATGGAGTCCACTGAAACTGGAATTGAAGGAATTGGAAAAAATAACCTGCTTTATAGAGGGGTTAAAAAAAAAATAAGAGGCCAGATGCTAAATTAAGTGGGAGAGTTAAAGACAAATCTTTCATTCCCAGAGCACAGGAAAAAAAACCAGGCAGGGCTGTACAACAAGAGACCTAACCACAAATTTTCTGAAAACTTTATACCATCAAACTAGCTTAATTGCTGTGACAGAAAAATAAAAATCCCTTTCATTTGCAGCCACTGGAATCCAAGCCAAGCCAGGGCACAGTGCAGCATCTCTGAGCATTTTGCTTTTACCTCACAGAGCACAAACCCTTGGGTGAAGTGGCCCTGCAGGGCCACGCTGCTCTGACCAGCTAAAGCCACACTTTGATTCTCTTCAGCAAAAACTCTCACACACAGAGCAGAATTCCAGCCCCAGCTGTCTGTGAAGCCATTAGAAAATACAAACTGAGCAAAAATCAGAAGGATTTGCTCTGGTACCAAAGCCATGCCAGTGCTCACAAGGGAGGAACTGCCTGAAAAAATAACTGAGCCAGTGCTGCTCCAAGTACACGGCCAACAGAGTCACTTCTTGTAAACAACCCACTCAATAAACACACCTAATCTCCAAAATCACCCTCTCAGAGCTGCACAGAAACATGCAGGTTTTGTCTGTATTGAAAGGAAAAATAATCCTCCACCGCAAACAGCAAAATAAAAGCCAATAAAGCCCCTTAAAAAGCACATTTCCTTCTTGAATGGTGATGAACTCAGGTTGGTAAAGAATAAGCAAGCAGAAAATGCTCAGTGGCCATGAGGGGAAAACACAGACTGAAATCCCCACTGAAGTCAGAGAGCAGAGTTTGCAGACAAGATGTTGTATAATGGTCTCATTGTGAGGGCTCCACAGATTAAATGTGCTTTAGAACAGGTTGCACAGATGTTTTGTCTGGGGACTTCCACCCACTGTTATATGAAAAATTAAATTAGTTGCAATAGTACTTGCTGATCCAAGAGTTTATCAACCACCAGGACATGATAATGCCCTGAGGCACTCTCAGTCTGGCTTTACAGCCCAGAGCTCAGAGCTGATCATGAGGCTGGGAGTGCCAAGTTAGCACAGGCTGTACCAGAGAGGAGATTCAGCTGATCCATCTCTGAAGAGATCCAGCACAGCCTTAGAATGTCAAGTGTTTTGTGGAGCTGCAGGTTTTAGTTGCTGTCAGGGGGGTTTTATTGGTGTTCACCACTGCAATTATTTGCTATTTTAAAGATTCTGTGTTTTAACAGCAGAAGAACTGCTGGTTATCATCTCCTAATTATATTATCGGGGCAAGTTGAAATCAGTTACCACAGTCAGATACAGAAGGTGCTTCAGAACTGGCAGGGCCCAACAAAATGGCTTTTAAGGTCTGATTTAAAAACAAAGCCTTTGCCATATGTGGGGCTGCAGAATACTTGGCCCAGAGGAGGCTGAGTGCTCCTTGGGGTTTATTTGGTATTGGGCAAGGAAGTGCAACAGATCCAGCCCCTTCACAGGAGCTGTCCCTTTCCTTATCCTTAATTTTACCCAATACTGCTGATTTAAATCCCAAAATACCCTGCACCATCAGGTTGATTTTAAAAAACCATTCAACTGTACAGCAAAAGCTTCTGGGAAAAGCCACTTAGAGTAAAGAGAAGCTCATTTCCCTAAGGAGCAAATGCTGCTCCTGCAGGTGAAGCCAAAGGTGGAACTCACCAGCTTCACGCAGATCACGAAGGGCGGAGTCGCCTCCCTGAAGTGACACACGGGAATTTTTGGTTTTGGTCTCTCCTGCAGGAGGGAGGGACACAGAAACACTCAGGTTACTTGCTAGCTTGGTTTTAGGAGCTGCTAAATTCTAAAAGGGGAAAAAAAAATCTGTTGAGTTGTGATGCTGAAGAGCCCTTGCCCATTCTGTGCCCGTTGTTTCAGTGCCCATCACATTCCAGTGCCCCCTCCCAGCCCTCCAATCTTGGGTCACAGCCTCTTTACCAAAATGAGCTGCCACACAACATACAGGATCAGTGACAAATTCCTTCCTCACACCCCCCAGGACACTTCCAGATCACAACAAAGAACACAAGAGTGGTTATAACTCACCTCAGATTCCTCGTGAGTGTAGAATCCTTTTGTTATTTTCTTTTCGTCGACATCACAAAACGCAATAACCTGGAAAACAGGAGCAGAATGTTTCAAGAGCAGCATTTCACCTGTAATGTATCTCTGTGAGCAAAGCTGCAGGAAGGGAATGGACACAGGAGTAGGGCAAAGCACCCTGGGCCTCCTTTGGAGCTCAAACCCTCATTGAATCCTTTCTGGGTGTATCTTGAGTCGAGAAAATTCTGCAGTTGTGTGTGAGCACCCTCTGATCTAAGTCACCATAACCAACCCCATCCTCAGGGAGTAAACTCAACCCGGAGACCTTTTTGTCTCCTCATTTTGGCACTTCCACTAAAACCCAAGAGGATATGTAATAAAACCCTCTCTCCCCCTGCCCACCCCAAGCCTGGAATGTACCCCAGACACCTCGAGACCGTGGTGCTGCCCCACTGCTTTGGGTGCCTCAATCCCAGGGCACAGCACACCAAAATTGGGGATTCCTACGGTTGTGGACTTGAATTTTTCAACTGAAAAGCTCAGCAGATCTGATGTTTAAACACAAATAATTACTGCTTGGCTTTGCTTACTCTTACCAGAGTTATGAAAGCATTATCTGCAGCCCTAGGTGCCAGATATTTCAGATGGGGTTTTTATTTGCATTCCTCATAAATATGCAGGCAGAACAAATGCCTGCCATCCAAAATACACAGTGGCCTTATTTTTGAGGCACTAGGTTGCCAGGAACATTTTGGAAGACTTTTTAAAATAAACATGGCTGTGTTTTCCTCTGACTTCTGCTGGATCTATTCATATTATCTACATGGAGCTCTTAAGCTGAAGCAGAACAGTTGAGATAGTTAAGGTGGGGACAGAAATCAATTTTTCTGGTGAAAGCTGGATAGCAGCTTTCGTATCTTTTTAGTTGCTCCAGTAAAAATTGATTAACAACACTTACTGCTGAGAAAATCTGAAAAGCCAGACAGCTGTTTATTAATTTATTAAGTCAGAGAAGGCTGAAAAGGCTGGCTGGCTCTCCGTGTCTAAAATCTCTCTCACACATTTTCTTCCTGTGATTAAGATGGTTTTTCTCTTACCTAAAGTGACCTCATTCTGTTTGTGTAGAGGGAAACGCTGTTTTTCTAGTACCATAATATCATTTCCTTCATTAAACATCAATGGCAAGAGAATGCAAACAAAAGCATCAAGGGACTGCAAATCAGGCTGCAAAGCACCAGTGTCCAAAGCAAGGGGGGAAATGAGCTGATAAACTGGAGAGGGTGGGCAGGGACAGTCCTTGGAGCCCCTCAGAGGGAGACACTGAGACCTGGTTGCTTGAAAACAGGAGCAGAATGTGAAGGAAACGTGGAATTTCCACAGTGGGGCTGTGTGAGTGAGGAATCACATCGTGGGCACATGCAGAATTTGCTCTGGGTGATGCTGGTGCAGGAATTGCACTGAGGACATCAACCCTGTGTCAGCACTGGGATGGGAATGGAAGGGAAGGGGGGAACTCAGGAAGGTCCTGGGCGTTGTACAAGGTGTTTGTGGCTGCTGCAGCTGGGTTACAGTAACACACACGAGCAGCTCCTTCCCAGATTAATCCACTTTACATCCCTGGCCCTAATTCCACGCCCTCTGCAATGCTTTGTTGTAGCTGGAAAATCAGATGTGGATGTGCACATACACACACAGATCTGTAAATATGTGTATGTAAAGGGGATCAACAGAAGTCACTGGGGGAAGGGAAGTTCCCTGGCTGTATTCACTCCATTCTGTGCTAACCACCTTTAAAATTCTCCAATATTCAGCAAATCTCAGTTCTGCCACTTGTGTTTTACTGAGCTGGAAGCTGTGATCATAATAAACAATATTTAACAGGATATGCCTTCAGTGTCAACTCAACAGAGTTCTAGAAACAAATCCAGTCCAATATGTTGACTCACTGTCCAATAAGTGAAGCTATTTTTGGAGCTGCTTATGCTCTTACAGATAATAAAAACCAAAATAAACCACCAAAACTTATGACACACGGTAAAGTGAAATTCTATTTACACTCCTCTGTCAGTAACTGAGAACTCAGCTGCAAAATCTGTGCTGGGAAGTCTCAGTTCACCCTCAGTGTGTTATAACCCAGGTAACAGAAACCCCTGACTGGTGCCTGCACTTCTCAGCACGAATCGATTTCCTAATATCCAACCTCAATCTCTGTCAGTTTAAAAGCATTTCCCCTTGTCCTGTCACTCCATCCCCTTGTGAACAACCTCTCTCCAAAGGCACTTCTTGTATCACTAAACTGCCATCAATTCTAACCCTCCCTCTCAGCCATCACTCAAATTTCTGGCTGCAGAAAACTCTGCCCTTTTCCACAGGGACTCCCCAGAACTCCCCCACACAAAACCCTTCCATGAAAAAAAAAAACCAACACAGGTGAGTCTGTGACAAATCTCCCTCGGAAAGGGACGGAAAGAGCTCAAACACTTTTTTTTGTTCTCACTGAGGTATTTCCCCTGTGTAATTCTCAATGGAGCCAGGCAGCTTAGATCTGGTATTTACAGTAGTATGAAACAGGTCAGACTTGAATGGGCGATTTTTCTGCAGGCTGCTCACCATGTGGGTGGCCAGAATGGAAGTCAACTATTTTTTCTGACACACACTATTTATTTTCCAATTAAAGCAAAGCCATGTTTGGAGTCTAAATACAGGACTTAGGCACAGTTGTTTATCCTATGAGGAGAAGTCAGGGTATCAGGCTTATGGGAGTTATTTACTTTATACACTAGCAGGATAAACCCAGAGACACCTATTTATTTTCCTGCATTAATGGGCTTCTTTCTTGTAGCTTTTATGAAGAACATCTATCCACACATGAACTCCTGTCTCCCTGCGAGCAACCATGAATTTTAAAGCCATAAAGGAGTCTCAATTTGCCTTTTTCCCCCTTTTCCTTTTAGCAAAATTACTCTTTGGCAACACCTCTGCCAGTATGAGACCACTGAGTCCTCAGATCACTCCTCAGTGTTACTAAAAGATATGAATTATTACATGATTTTGTTTTGAACATCACTTGTGTAAAAAATCTGCACAATTACAACATTTCCAAAGGAATAATTCTCTCAGCTCGAAACTGGAGGAGACAGCTGGGTATCTGCTGGAGGCAAGCTATGGAACTACTGTAAGTCAATTTATAAATATGGATTGCAACTTCCATTAGTGGTGTAAGGGGAGAAGGAGAAATCGCCTTCTCCCTCGTAAAGAGAAAGTTTACATGGCTCACAAGATAAGATATTTACTCAGAAACAACCTCTTCTAAGGGAAGACACGTCAGAGGAAGATAAAAGCCCTTCCTAATAAACACAGGGGCTCTGCAGGGCCAGGCTGGGGCTACCAGACCTCCCTGGGGAAAAGGAGATCCATGGACAGCAGCTCCTCCTCCAGTGACAACCTGGGGAGTCACAGAAGGACCAGGAAGGCCAGAAGAGCCCTGGGGGGCAGCTGGGACTACCTGCCCTGATCACACAACAACTGAATTGTTTGTCTCCCGTGTGAGTGCCTGGCTACTGCAGAGAATGTTGCCTCACACTTCCCATTCCACTCAGATTTCATCATGGAAAAACTGAAAGGTTTCATCAGCCTAATGATGTTCTTTTATGGTGAATGGTCCTCACAGGATTTTATTCCCCCATTTATTTTCACCTGTGGTTTGGGTCTGTACCAGCCCTTTACAGAAATCAACAATGTAATCAGCACATTCCCAAGGTCCCTTTGAGCTGGAAGGACACCAGAGGCAAGTTTCACACAGGAGAGTGAATAACTGGGCAGAACCTGACAGAAAACTGGAAAACCCTTTCAATAAAAGGTCACCTGCACATTTTGACTTCTCCCTCCTCACAGCATCAGCTGGTCTCCTCAGAGTCACCTCCAAACCCCACAAAATCCTGCTGAGCAGATCTTCCCTGCTGCATCCCCTCCACAGCTCGTGCAATCCCCCATCTGTTCAACTTCTAGTGAACCCTGTTAATTCTTCTAATTTAGAATTCTTCCACTGAGGCTTGTAGAAAGCCTCGGGAGCACGTTAATATACATCTCTGCAAAAAGCAGAATCAATTTCGGCCGTTCATGTCAAAACAAAGTAACTGGAAGCGTTACAATGCGAGTTTAAATAGATGCAGCCAATGGCAAACAGGACAAGAGACACACAGAGGAATAAACAGCTCCTGCCATGACATGGAACCAGCCACAATCTGAGGGATTTTCTGTATCAGGAGCCGCTTTGATTTCACCTCTTTAGCACCACAGCCAGGACAGGAGCTGTGGACGTCTTTAAACCCCAAGAACGCACCTCATTATTCCCTTTAGACACCATGCCCCACTGGAAATAGCAGCAGCTTCCCCACAACAAAGCCACTGGAGGATCCAACGTGCAAAATCAGCTGCTAAACACTGGACATAAAACATTTATTTCCCTTTTTATGTACAACATCCACCTGCCTCCACGGGTGTGGGACCTCATCCCTCCAGAGTCAATGTGGGTGAGGCCAGGCTCGTTTTGGGTGTGCACAGCTCTGAGCTGACAAAGCACAGCCTGCAAACAGCCCTTCCTCCCATGTGGAAGGAGCAGGGAGTTTTCCTGGCCAGGAATTATTTACCCCAGTCCAAAATGAAGCCTCGATTTACCCCATGTCATTTTAGGGTGTTTTACACCTGGATTTAACTGAAACTCTCAAATTTCATCTCTCTCCTTGTTCTGGAGGCTTTTAACTTGCTTTCCCATTGCCATTCCGCTGTTGAGGCGGGTGTAATATTCTCCCCTTTATTCATGGTTTTTTGCTTTCCATGTCCCCACTCTGGTAGTGCCCCTCACACACTTTTGGAATGGTTAAAATGCTACAAAGCTTGAACTTTTCCTTGGCTATAAGAGTGAGCTGCAGGACCAGAGCTGCCACAACAAGGTTTGGTGATGCTGCTCCTGGAAAAAGGCAAATGGATGATCCTGGAAATGGCAAAAGGGCCCTCAAAATCCATTTTCTGTTTGCCAGCAGCAGACAGGGCTGTCACAGAGGGATGGCCTGGCCTGGCTGTGTACAAGGACTGTTCCCAGCCCACTAATGATGCTTATTTAGTCCTTTCCCCTGCTTTTCCATGAGCCACTGCAATGCTATTTTCAGCCATCAGCAGTGACACAAAACGCCCATGCTGAAGCTCTCCTTTTAGCTAAAGTCTGATGGAGAATAAAAGAGCAGACAAGACAGCTCAGAAACCCTCCAGGCACACGGAGCATCCCAAAAAACATTTGGTTTCCATCTTCAGCTGCAAGTTATAGACACAACGGATGTGTTTTAAACAAAAAAAGGTCTGTTTGGCTTCATTCTTGCAGAAATGCTAATACTGAAGCACTGTCAGCAGCGTGAAGCAAGGAGGGGACGGCCAGGAAGCAGAATTTCCCTAAGAATACTGAGATCATGGCAATTAATTCATAAAAAAATAAAAAGCCTACCAGTGGAATAATTTTTTTCGTGTGTTGCTGTTTAGCAAAAAATTCTGAGCCTTGGGTTTTTGCCTGGCTCCTTTGGAGACAAAACATCATTTTAATATTCACCATGCAGATGGCTGAGGGACAGGGGAGAAATGCTGAGGTGTCCTTTTCTCTTTTAACATAACCACAGTGCACATCCACACTGTTTTCCAAACAAACTGAAGTAATAATTTGTCGGTGAGTACGAACATGGACAGACTGCTGCTTCCTGGAACTGCCTGGATTTTGTTTTCTAAGAAACAATGCTCTTTGGCACGGGGCAGAGCTGGCCTTCTCAAACATCCCACAAAGACCCTGTCAGCATAAGAAATGCAATTGCTTTGTATTCTAAAAATACTAGAAATATTCTTTTTTTTTGTTTTTTGAAAAATGTTTTCTTACACACCCTAAGCCTGACAGATCACATCATTTAACTCTCTTCCTAAGGATTTAGTAGAGTTTTTTTTTCAAAATTACAAAATAATACAAGCTGTAGGTAGATTTTTTTTTTTGGAGGGGGTTATTATTTATCCTAGGAGTATGTGTCCCAAATTGTCTACAGGTCCTTGGTGCCAATTGAGAAAACATGGTCTATTTTTTTCTGTAACACCTCAAAAATCTACCAGACAAGCTGCCATCCCTTCCCTTGGAATTCATTTTCTAATTTTCCTAATTTTAAAGAGAGAGAGAGAGAGAGGGACAATTGCTGCTGAGTGTCAGCCCAGTGGCCACAGTCAGTCAGTGAAATTCCAAAGGTGCTCAGCAAATAAGAATGGAAGAGAATTTTTTCATAAACCCCCCAAAAATCTTGTACACACTGCACTGCATGACCAAGATAAAATCTTATTTATTGGACAGGTCTGTCCTCTCTGAATGAAGCAACAGATTCATGGCCTTTAATATCTTTTCATACAGCTCACCCAGGGCCGTGTGATGGCAATGACAGAGGGATGGCACTGGAATATCAAGCAGGAAATTCAGTTCAGTTTTCGCTCTGTGCATTTACTGTCTCAGAGCCTCCCATGCCTGTTCTGAAATTCTAACTATGTGCACACAAATGTCTTCTATTTTTTCATGTGTGTGTGGTCTGAGGGCCACGACATCAATCAGGTTTTTATATGGATTTGTCGTTCTGTCTTCCCATCCATATTCTTAAGAAAAGAAAAAACACATGAAGCAATAAAACGAATGTTCTGTGGCTCTCTATAAGAAAGAGCCATTTGACATTAGCCCTAAAGCCTTTATCTAACACAAAGTCACTGCACACGAGAAAATGCTATAAAAATGAGGTATTTGGACTCTTGGACAAATCCATCCTGAGGAATATCTGCCACAGCCAAATGTAACCATTTCAGCTGACTGTGAATGGGACAGTCACATGCAGCAGTTTCTACTCACCCATTCAGCCCACACCAAAACTAATTTTTTTTGGGAATCCAGCTGTCCAAAGGGAGTCACAGTGACCAGGGACGTGTCCAGTATCCTCTTTGGAACTGGGTAAATATTATCCAGGCCCTGGATAATATATATATTACCCATGACCCTGGACAAGGCAGTTCAGTACCGTACAACCCAAACAAAGAGTTGCTCTACTCACCCTGAGCACCTGCCTACTACAGCTCTGTCCCTCCTACTACTGTGCTTAGCAGGAACTTGGTGCATTTCCTGCTCTCCATGCCCATCACAAGCTCTAAATAAAACATCGTGGCATTTTAAAAGAAGAAATACACAGAATATTGAGAACTGCCCCAGTTCATATTAATTATCAACTAGTACTTTGGGGATAAAATATCTTACGAGGATTTTGCTGTGTTAGATTAGAAGCATCACGGGGGCATGTGAAGAAGAAGTGGGTTTGTACAAATGTTACTTTGCAGCTCACCTTTTTCTGATTAGCTGGTGACAAGCTTCTGTAGAGCTTCTTGCCTTGCTTGCCAGCATTCCAAATGGTGAATGATGTCCAGGAGCTCAGGACTCTGTCCTCGAGAAACCTGACCCGGTGATTCCAGATGGTTCCCCTGGAGAGGTGGAAAAAGGGCAGATTTTGATCCCCAAAACTTTTACCATTATTACAGACCTATATGCACACGTACACACTCATCTGCATTGGGGTTTTCCATTTGCTTATTTGCACCATTCCCTCACAGCCCCAGGTTATGTTCTGAGGAGCACACAAGCCTCACAGGACCCAGTGACCCCAGTTCACTTCAGCACAGCCAGATCCTGTCCAGCACTTCATCACTGATCCTGGGGTGATAACTTGGAAAGGACCCCCGAATTTTCCTCACAGTTTAAAAGGCCATGGCTGTGCACCAGCGTTTTGACTAATGGAGAAACAAGAAATTCTTGGATTGGGACAAAAATCTCTTCTAATGCAACACCAGATGCATTCCTGCTGCAAAGCTTTAACTGCTGCTGGCATCCTTTGACACTTGCCTTTTCTCCACGTTCATGAGAGCACACTGTATTCCCAGAAGGAGAGTCTTAAGGAACAAAATATGAAGGTCAAGTATTTTTCCAGGATCGCTTTCCTAGACATTTTAGAGCTCCTGCACGCTTCTAAAAAGGAAATTTATTGCTTTGCACATAAATGGAAAGGTTTTCAAAGCAATTTCCCTTTGAAATGTGACTTCAGAAGGGTAACACCGTATTACATTCCAAAGGAACTTCAGAATCTGTTCTCTTGGCTTGAGTGACACTGGCAAGTTTCTTTTCCACTTGAGTTTGCAACATTAAGAGAGCCAAACTAAAAAAACCAGGCAGCCTTACAAGGCGTGAAAAGAACTTGTAACTAATTTCTAGGTGCAGTGCAAACACTGCAATCTACCCCCAGGCTTATAAACGCCGTTTTTATTTTCATGGAGATGAAAATAAAAGCGCAGCAGCGCTGGCTCTTCCAGACAGTTCCTGGTTGCTGTCTAGGCCACGGGAGCCTCTGTGCCACAATTTTACCTACCGAGGTAAAATTCAGTCAGACCAAACCTCAGTGCTGTTAATCACCCGTGAAGATTTCAGCCTGAAGCAGATTTTACTGACTCATCTCACCTATCAGTGTTATCCTGGAAAAGCTGCTGGGGAAAGCTTGTAAAAGAACTGCACTCTGAAATAAAAGGGTATGAAAGGTATTAAGCTCCAAATTAACTGGGTTGCTGTTCAACCACAAGAATATTGTCAGACAGCTTCATTTAACACCAATAAAAAAACTTTCTTAAATACGTACTGAGGGTTGTAAAAACAAACATATAACATATATATTATATTATAACATAATATACCCATTAGTTGGGATTTTTTGCTTGCATCACTATGAGGCGTTTTTATGACAATGCCCACAGAAAAGCATTTGAAGCTCACACCTCCATATTATGTGTTTTCAATGAAAAAATTAAGTTATATCAAACACCATGAAGCCTTGAGTTAACCCTGAATTACTTTCCACAGTGCAAGATGAGATATCAGATGAACACAGAACCCAGGGGAATATTTTTGACTGAGCTTTAGAGTGACACTCAGAGGCATCACCTTTGTGAGAACTCCCTCTGCACAAACAATCCCACAGGCTGAGGCAAAAAGGAGCTTACAGGTGTCAGAGGAGTTTCGGTTATTCCCTT
Source organism: Sinosuthora webbiana (assembly GCA_013397395.1). Lineage (NCBI taxonomy): Eukaryota > Metazoa > Chordata > Aves > Passeriformes > Sylviidae > Sinosuthora > Sinosuthora webbiana. Next base: position 219,711 of record VXBN01009626.1, read on the forward strand.
CAGGTTTCCGGTTCACCTGATTTGCCACTTTTTTTTTTTTTTTCTTTCTTTTTTTTGATGTTTCCAGAACAGATAACTGGGATTCCTGCCTCGAGGGATAAGGGAATGCCATTTTCCCATCCCTCACGAGCCAGTGCAGGTGCACCAGACAGGAGCTGCAGCAACGTGCAAAGGGTAATTAGAGAAAATGCCTGAAACGATCCCGAAGTGGTACAAACCACTGCTCAGAGATGATTCTCACAGCTATTTTCAGATTATGCGTGATTACACATTCACAGCCACCAGCAAAACCCAGGAGGTTTCATTACTCTGCATCACCCCCAGGTCAAGGCAGCTTTTCCTACCCATCTCAGAAAAGATTAGAGTAAGCAATTTGCAGCAGCCTTTGGTAACCATGCCCAAGCCTGTGTTCAGTTCACAAGATTTTCCTCACCCGGAAGGTGGGACAGAATTCTTCTCACTGCACAGATTTGTTCCCATATCCCAACGCCCTTTCTTGACCCTAAGTCTTGAAATACGTTATTTCCCCCATTTCTTTCATTTTGTTGCCACAACTTTGTAAAAGAAACGTTAGAAGTTTCTTTCTTTCCACTGGAAATGTCATTCTTGAGGCTTACACAATTTTCCTCAGGCCTCACTTGCCGTGGCCCCTCAATGCTCATCAAGCTATGGAGCCTGGGAGGAAGAAGAGGAGCCAAAATTCTGCAGGAGTGAACCGAGGGTATTCATGCAGAGGGTGAGAATGACTACGCCGTGTGTTCCTCAGCCCCAAGTAGTTATTACCAGACCATCCACCCAAGCGATGCAACAATGGAGCTCTGTTAAAAATGTGTGCTGACCTACTGACTGAATAATGGGAGTCAAGAAACATCTGCTCCCCTCCCATTCTGAAATGAAAGATAACGTGACAATGAAAGCAACATGATTTAATGCCTGAGCTCAGTCAAACCTCGCCATATTGGTGCGCTGCCTTTCCCCTCCGTCCCCCAGTGAGGCCACATAAGTGAATCCACAGAGCAAAGACAGATGTACGAGCACTTGAGAAATGCAGAAACACAAGCCCGAACCTCCTGAGCAGCGCTGGAATTTTAGGCCAGGATTGCCACGCACAGAAATCCTATAGATCCATAAATCTGACCTCTTCTCCCCGCGCTGGCCCAGCACAGCGCTCAGGTAACGCCAGGCAGGAAGAGGAGCTGCCCAAGTGAAGGGCCTCTTCCAGCAACTTTTTATTGATGGCAGGGTGAGAGAGCTCTGTGGGATAGGTGAACCTCACCTGATCGATTAACCAGAGGTGGAGGAACAGAGAACTTCATCACCACAGTGAGAGCTGAGGAAACAGATCCCTTCCAGCCAGTGCTGCATGCAGAATTCAAGGCCCTTACCATCCACAGGAAATTCAGAAATAAATTGTGTTTGAACCTTGGCCATAGTGGTGAATAAACTGATTTTTTTTTTTTTTTTTTTTTGCCGTTAAATTTCTGTTGAACTTCACGTGAACTTATTAATTGCTGGACTCTATCGTCCCACTGAGTTATTACATTTACACTGTTAATAGGTTCTATTAATGTCTGAGTTCATCTTCAGGGCACGGGTCATTAGCTGAGGCATGGTTTGCATTGTGGCCTATTTTTCATGAAAGGCTTATTAAGAGGGACAGAGACTATCAATGTTAATGGCACTTACTTTTCAAGAATCTAATGAGGTCATTAGTTTCCATGTTTAATTGAAGTGCCAAATGCAAGCGTAGAAGATAAAAATGCAGTTGACCTCATCTTAATTTCAGCTCTACAGGAATATGTGAGGCTATTCCTCTGTCCTGCCTATTTTTGGCCGTGTGTGTTTGGGCAGGAAATGAAGGAGGAGGCATTCCTGTGCTCACCACACATCCAAGCCCCAGCTCCAGAGCACCTCTGAAGCAGCCAAATGTGTGTTTCACACCAATGCCTGTTCCTCCTCACTCAGATGACTGGAAGCTTCCAGGGCCTGAAACCAGATGTTTTCAATGGATTATGTAATTCTGCTTATCTCTGCAGAGCAATATCACACTCCTTCTGAGCACAGGGGATCTGAAATTACTGAATGTGCACTTCACCCCTTCTGTGTAAAAGGGAATTGCCTGGTTTTAGAAGGTACAGACCTTTATTTTCCACATGTATTAAATCTGTCTTGACTAAAAACTTGTGAACTGCTCCAAGGATTAGCTGCATGCCCCAGCCACCTGTCTTCATGAGCAGCACTAAAGACAAGTGCAATTTTTTATTGCTCACCTCACTCCAGGCTCACTTTGATCTCGCAGTGAGGTATTGTTGTATATACAGTTCCTTTCTCTCCCCTCTGGCAAGATAAAAATCTATGAATTTTAAAATGTTTTTTTATTATACATCAGACTTTCTCACTCCAGTATTCCTCACTCTAAAGCCAGCTCTGATATGGTCTCACATTAATTTATTTTGCAGCACTGAGTACACACAGCCCTAGGATACACCACCAAATAAAAAGTGAGATCCAAGAGATATGAAAAGTGGGATTTTGTGTTGTGAATTCCTAGCTGAGGAGAAGTTCCTCAAAATCCAGCAGGTATCCATCACAAACTTTGGATGAAATGACGATGAGAACATTCATATTTCTGCATGCATCCAATGAAATCTAAACACAGCCACTGAACTCCATGCAGATTCTGTCACGCACCCAAAACATTTAATAACGCAGACTGATGCCTCCAGGGTAAGGGAGAATGCAAATAAGATTTAGTTTCCTGCTTCACAGATATTCTCAGCTCCAGATATTTGTTCCAGAAGGATACTAATCATAGGAAATGACCTAAAGCACATGAATGCTTACAGTTATACATACTAACTGAAAAATAAAAGGACTGAATGTCACTTGCCAAGCAGTTTTACATATATTTTAAGAAGCTTGAAAATGCAGTGAGGCTTCTTTCCCCCTGGAAGGTTCTGAAACACACCCACATAAACTGAAACCATCACAGGCTATGAGTAACTGTTGTCTGCTGAAAAGAATGTATGATGCACCTTCGTATAAAAATGTCCTGCTATTGTTTTTAAGACTCAAACTAGGCATATAGTGGTTTGGTTGTTTTTTTAAATCAACTTTCCTACAAACATTATTTTGATCTCAGACAAGACATGAATTTGGCTGGTGAGTTACTACTTCCAAATCCAGGTCTAGGCTAACTCAAAATTAAAAGATGACGTGGGCCAATGGCAAAGAGCAAAACACCCCAGAAGACTGCTCAGCCAAACACACCGTATAAAGAAAAACGCTTCTAGAAAAGCCAGAACATGCATTAAATAAGGTGGTATGACCAAGAGGCAAATTAGGCAAGACCCAATTTAAATTATAAAATTAAACCTTTGTGATGAGCCCACGAATCTCTTTTTGCTCAACGCCCACTTCAGACACCAACACCGGGCAACCGAAAATAATATATGTAACAAACCAGGGAACGAGGCAGGACAAGGAGCTGTTGCACAACCTGGTGTTTGTAAAGCCACACACCAAACACCATCCCCAGCAGTACCAGCAGGGAGCCAAGGGGAAGAGCAGCTCTCCTGATTTCTTAGAACTAGAGGAGCAAGGCGCCAGTTTGGCCGCGCACCCCGCGCATCTGAGGCAGCTCAGAGCGCTTCCACATTCCCCCTGGGTGCTGTCATTCAGGGTGCTCGTGCCACAGAGAGCTGAATGAGCAACAGCTTGCAGCAAACTCAAAACAAATTAATTTCCAAGAATTAGATGCTTTCCCACAGCTAGAAGGGAAAAGGCTTCCAAGAGTCCTCAGCGTCCCATAATGCGCGGCTGAAAAGTCGGTCAGTGACTGCCAAAAGGATCGCACAGCAAAAGAGGAAAAAATAAATAAATCCTTACATTTCAGCACGAATAAAAGGGAAAATAATTTATCTCACGCTTGTTTGCAAAATCAAAATCATGTGTACTATTTGCTCGAACGACCTTTTCGTGGTTAAATGATTTTCTATAGATGTGCACGTTTATATGTATTTATAAAGATCTTTGGTGACATTAACCATGAGTGTGCTATTTATGGGACTTACTTGTTTTACACTATGTACAGCAATTCAACAATACAGGGATGGACAATAAAAATGTACAAAGCCATAAAAACAGGACTGACTGAAAAGTGTATTTATAGCAGTAATCAGCAAGAAAACAGTTTACTTAATTACCACTGTGATTCTGGCCTGGGATTCCTAAAGGACAATACAACTCATGTATTTTTTTTTTTATTTATGCCAATGCATAAGAGAAAGGAGCAGCTTTGGCTCAGCCTGCACCATGTAGAGGAATCAGCAATTTAAAAGCTTCTTTAGGGGCTGAGCAGCCCGGGAAAGGCAACAGGCAACAAAGGCAGCCCTACGAGGAAGCACCTGAGATAATTACTCCTAAACATCCTCAGGGGATTTTCAAACCTCATTATCTGATTTAGGTGGTTTAGACCCTTTAAAATAAGAAAATAATATATGTAAAGGCAGCACATTATCAGATTAAAGGTTTGGTTTTGGTCTGGTTTTTTTTTTTTTTTCTTTCCAAAAGACAGTTTTTGTTGGTATTACAAATGTCTGTTTACTTTTTAAATACTGAGGCAGTTGATTTTGAAATTAAGCCATAACAGTTCAAATATATTTTTTTCATTGTGGTCCGTATGGCAAAAAAACTCACGAGAAAGAAACCCTTGCATATTACATATTCAAAATCCTAATTAAAAACCCCAATGCTGCCTTATGATCCAAGATCAAAAGCAAGTTTTCAGTCCTCCCAGAAGGCAGAACTTACTCCAGGACAGAGTGAGTGGCAGCCTGGGGATGGTACCGGTAGAGCAGGAGGCAACGGTTCACTCGAAGGACTCCACCGCCCTTCTGGAGATGTTGGTAAAAAAACAACAGATCCTCTGGGACACCCTGCAACAGAAACACAGTTATTGCATCAGCGTCCAGTTACAGCTGAAGATGATTTATTTTCCTGCCAAATGAATACGGTTTGACAGAATTGCTATTCATAAATACAATTTAAATACAATTTTTTTGTTGCCCGGGGAGGGCGTGGACTCCCCATCCCTGGAAGTGCCCAACCTGGTTTAGTAGAAGGTGTCCTGGAGGTGAAACAAGAAGATCTTTAAGTTCCCTTCCAAGCCAAGCCCATCTCTGATTCTATAATATTATTTGTGTGTGTCCCAATGAACTTCTCTGATGGGTCATGAAATAAATGCTGCTGAATGATCAGTGCTATTTAAAAATGAAACACAGCTGACTGCAAGGACAGAGAGGGAAATCAACATCATTCATTTTGACAGGGATCTCGAGCTTGGTGCAGGTGAATCCAAAAGAAAAAGAAAGCCAGCTGCTAAACAGTTTGTGCAGCCTCAAGTTCCGTGCAACCAAATAGTTTGTACTGAAAAGGATCAGTGACTTGAGAGTGCTTTTTGCTCATTTTACTGGAATTCTCCTTCTTTCTCTGGCTGTCATACTGGTCTCTGCTTAGGAAAGGTGACTCAGGCCCCATAATGAGAGACTTCAGTAAAAACTGCAATAAAGGCAACCTCAGAATGAGGCAACATCTGAAAATATTTTTTTTTTCTTGAAACTTCCTTCCATGGCGCATTCATCCTTATGGGATTGCACCCGCTGCTGCTGAAAACACTACAGGACAAAAGCTCCTGCAATTGTGGGTCCAGCAGGTTCTAGGAAAAATGAGGGATTTCACAATCATTTCAACATTTTCCACTTAAAAATCAGAGAATCTTCATGCAAGTGATGCAGTGTCAGAAGGGCAGTCATAAGGCTCACAGCACTCAGTTCCATTTTGTGACATATGAAAGCATAAACCCACCTTTAAAGCCCTACACAGAAGGTAAAAAAGTAGTGTTTATTTATATTTTCCAAAGTTACAACTTCCTGAAACACTAGAACATTTCATTTTTTTCATGTTTAAATACAGATATTTCTTCCCTGCAATATTAGTGTTTAAAAGGTCACATGGTTTTTACCAGACTAAAAAGCTCCTTTTTATAAATCCAGGTGGGTCAAAGAAAATATTTCAGTGTAGGAACAATTAAAAAGCTGAAAGATAACATGACAAAATTGAGAAGGAAAAGAAGGTGAAGAGATTGAAATGCATTTCTTCCTGTAGACAATATCACACCCACGAATAACCAGGTCATAAACCTCAACCTCAATTTTAACCATTCTATTTCGACACAGAAAAATAACAAGAGTACAAGTTAAAAAATATATTAATTGCAATTTTCCCCTATTACTGCAGCTTCTGAGTTTCTTCCATAATTAAGAAAATTAGATTCTCTAATTAAAGTGCTGGACTGGCCCTCTAGTTATGAGAGCAATACAGTTCAGTGACTATTTCTCATACCCACCAGGCTGAGTAGCCAGAGGGGTGTGGGAGTGGAAGAGAAACGAGACAAAAAAATCTCTGAACCTTGGAAAACAACTCCAAAGCACTCAGCTGAACATGTGTATCTTGGGAGAAATCAGAACCCAACCAAGCTCTGGGCTCTGCAGCTCCAGCCCTCACTCTGATTCACGTGTGACTCTGATTTGGGCCACGCTCCCACATTCTGAATTAAATGGATTCTGCTCTGGCTGCTCACTAAGGGCAGCTCATCTGCAGCTCTTGGTTGTCTTTGCAGATGTTTGCCCGACTTCTGGTTTAAGAGCTGCAATGCAGAAGAAAACTTTTAGACAACCTCATCCAATTCATGCTTTATGTGAACTTTGAAAGCCACAAAAGAAATCTGGGAGAAGCTGGAGTGGCAGCCAGCAACCACAGTCACTAAGAATACAAAAAAAAAACCCCCACAAAATCAATTTCTTTCCATTTATCTTGTACCCTTTCTAATTTTCCTTATTGTGGCCTTTCAGGGCAACACTGAGCCAGCAGAAAAGTTTAAACCTTTTTTCTCTTTTCCGGTCACACAGTAGATCATGTCTCAGGGCACAAGTGCAGCAGATATCAGCTTGCTGCAGGAGTCAGGTTTGGATTCAGATCTGTGATTATGGCACACACATCTCAGCAATCCCTTCTCCTTTGGATAAGCGTTCACATTATTCAAGACAACCGTTAATGTGTATATTTAAGAAGAGTTACTGCAGAAGTAAAAGGATCTTTCAAAACGCTGCTTTGATTCCAAGGGCTCTTTCTGCTTTCCCTTCACTGGCAGAAATTCTCTGGAATAAAGTGCACTCAGCCCTAGGAAGGAGCAGGTGCCTTGTACTGCTCAGCAGTGGCCTCTCACATTACAAAGGAGCAGCGCTGCCACGCATTTTTCAGAGGAAAGATGTTGACTGTGTTATGGATCCTGCAGGGATGGGACTTCCTACGGCTCTTGAGCGTGTAAGTTTGCTGCAATACAAGAGCTCCTTCCCAGTTGAGATCTATTATTGGATCCAGATGGCATTTTTAAACACCAGGAATCTTTGTGGAACAACACAGCTTTGAAAGAAAAAAAAAGCTGTTTAACCACTAAAGGGATATTTTAATGTATTTTTTGAAAATTAATGTCCGCAGCTAAAAGTATCAATTACTAACCCAGCGTTTCAGCAATAGGCGACCACATCAAGAGCTTTCAGCAATAATAAATACAATTAAATCGCACAGTTTACATGTTACTGGACTACATGCAGAATTTTCCACATTGCAGGCAAAACCCAACCCCACATCCTCTGCTGCAAAAAGGGATAAACTAATTACAGGGCCCAGAGAAAAGCACAGCCTGCCCCTGCTCTGCTCTAACCAGCCAAATGCAAAATCCCAGTTCACTTGGTCACGTTCCCACTGAACAGGGGAAGGGTTTCTGTTGACCCAGGGCTTTGGACAGGTACTGCTTGCTGTGCTGATGGTTGTACAGATGAGGGGATTGATTTTTAATCCACCACGGGGTGTCAAGCAGAACCCAAACTTGAGTGAAAGTAACTCCTTGTTCAGGGACCAAACTCAATTATCTCTGATCCTTCTCTTGCCATCTTCTCATCGCTCGCTCTTCTCACTCCTGGCAGCAAACTGGGCTCCAACTGCAGCCACCTCAATGTTTTTCAAAGAGGTTCAAACATCTCCCAAGAAGCAATTCTGGCTACAACTCTTGCACCTCCACCATCAGTAATGGTGAGGAGCCTTCAGGTTTGGAAAAGCTTGGTCCTCCCTTTTGATCAGGGGCATCAACTGGGCTGTAACTGGGTACACATTGTGTAAACCAGTCAGCACCATCAGGGTAACTGTTGAACAGAAAAATCACTTTAGTCCCTCAGAGGAGCCTAAAATTGGTGAATGGAAAGAATTAAATAGCTATTAATAGCTTTTCAACAGGATTACCCAAGATATTCCTAAGGCTCCCTTTCTGCAGATCTGTCACTTCATTATTGGCCCTCACCCAAATCATGCCTTTCCATCATTTTGCTTTGATTATAGGACCTGGAGCCCATTAGCTTTTATTTCATTGTTTGGGTAATAACAGGTTAAAGGAAACTCCAAAAGGCTGCTTTCATCCAAATGTCTTGGCACAGGGAAATGCAGTTAAACAAAGATAATGGGGAAGCCAAATGGAAGAGAGGTGGTAAATTGTAAATGATATTTAATAACAGACCAGCAGAAAATATAATTAGACATGGGGTATGAGGTGAATTTTCAAATAGCTTATAAAGTGCACCAAATAACTGGCTTCACCACTTTTTCTCTGCTTTTTAGATGAAACATTGATCCCTGTTCAGCCTTAACTATGTCAAGCCAAAAACAAACAAAAAACCCCAAGTAATGCCTGTATTTTATCCCGAGTTTCCCCAAAGCATCTTGATGGGTTATTTGACAGACTGACAATATTTGATTCCGTGTTCCAAAAGACCAAACTCCCACTTAGCCTTTTAGCATTATTATAACCACTTGCCTTTCTGAAGGGAGTGACATTTGTGTGCTCTGGCAGAGAAACATGGAAAATTGCATCAGTGAGTGCCTGAGAGCCACATTTACCTCAGAGCTTTACACCCTGGCCTGCAGTCTCCCTGTGCTCAAAAGGATATTTTGACACCTCCTCAGCCCGTGTTTTTTGTGACCTTTTATCACAAAAATAGAACGAAACCGAGCTCCAGACACTTTGTTTGGAGGCACACTTTGTATTCAGAGAGGCTTGGTGGTTCACAATGCACGATTCCATCTGGGGCTCATTAAGAATAATTTCCCCCTGTTTACACTTTGAGATTAGCCCAGAACTTTGGGGCTGTCACTCCGTTTTCAGTTTTCATACACTTAAAAAGGAAGGATAAACACAGGGGTGACAGGAAATTTGGAAGCAAGTTGTGGTAAAATTCTAGAGAAGGAGACAAGTTTGGCACGGAACAGTTGTGATGTTGAGAGTAATTCTGCCTGGAGAGAGCCAAGACTGCAATTTTCTACCCTTGCATGGCGTGGAGCCTGCAGGGTAGCAATGCTCATTTATTCTCAGCTCTCCTTGTACTCAGCATTTCTGTCAGACACCTGAAAAAAAATAACTTTTCTTCATTAAAAACAGGCACCTCGTCTCCCACTGCACACGACTGGGGAGTTCCCCACTCCAAAAGAGGATAGAAAAAAAATCAAAATCTGCTTTTCACATTAGACCAGAACACGGGCATTTTTTCCTTAAGCACAATTTTTTGGTGATGCTTTTGGACATTGGTTATTACTTTTTAACAATGGTGCTACTTATTAGGAGACACCCAAAACTCCAGCAGCAAAGCCAGCCATGGTCTTGTCACACATTGAGTGTCAAATGGGAGTTCTGAAGGGTTTAGTGAAGTGCTGTTACTTCTTTCAATGAGGAAGTACTGTCACTCTTCATCCAAAATTGCTTAAAAGATTATTTTCTTTTAGTTTCCTAAAAAAAAAAAAGTTAGTAAAAAATATGGTTCATCATGTGACTGTTCTTCCAGCAGGGGATACTATTTGAAATGTTCCTTCATAGGCTCGTGACCACTTCCATTGTATTATCTCAGTCTCAGAACGCCACCAGAGCTTGCTAAAATCTTTTCAGTACTCCTGGTTTAATGATCATTTATCAGAGACTGCATAAATAAAGCCTCTACCATTTTAGTGAACATATAAAACAAACCTGTCAGGTTCTTAGAGACCGTTTATGAAGATAGTCTTTTGTTTGGACCTAAAAGGAATACAACTAAAAGGAATTCCAGCAACTGCAGATCTTGATCAGAAAGAACTTCATTTAAAAACCCAAAAGACCCTATTTCACCTAAAGCCTGAATGGCTGGAGAGAGACACAGACATCTACCTGGAATTAAAAAAAGGATTACACCACAGCACATCTATTTGTATTTTATCTGTCCACCCACTCTGTTACCATAAACATCAAATCACAATTTCTCCCATGGAAGAATTACCCTCCATTTTTTCCTAAGCACTGAAATATGAACAACAGGTGTTTGGATTTCATTTCAAATGAGAAATGCAGCTTTTTGGCAAGAAACAGTTTAGCAAACGGACAAGGCCAAAGGATGGAGATTTGTTGGCCTGTTTCTGTGTTTACTTCCAGCAATGTGACACTCACAAGCCTCATTAATAAACACTGACTCAAAAATGGAGATGGAAGTGATCAGATTAACACAGATCCTGGCTCAGGTCAGACCTTACACACAGGGATGAGACCCTTCAGAGTATTCTCAGCTCTGCTGAGACACAGGGAAAAAAACTTCCTTGGCCTTAAAGGGATTCTTTTCAAATGAAAATGAACGGGTTAGAGCAACGCTAAATACTTTGTAACACTAAATGCTCAAGATTTAAGGCTTGATTTTGTGTCCTCTAAACCCACAGAAGACAAAGGTTTGACTTCCCTGCTTTGTTCAGGTCTGTCCTGTTCATAGGGGATTTTTTCTGAAGGTCCTCTGCATCAGCCAGGGGCTGAGCTTGGACATGTTGGACACCTCACAACAGGGACAAACAATACGTTCAGCTTATCACTGGTAATTCTTAAAACTGGAAGGACATATCCTGCATTGTGGCTGGAGAATCATCAGGATTAAGATTGTCAGTGTGCTACAGCTGAATAACCAGTGGCATAATTCCTACACAATTACACAGAGAGAACAAAACTGAAAAAAAAAAAAAAAAACAACTCATAAAAACAAAACAAGGAGGAAAAAACCCCAAAATGAAAAGCAAAAAGCCCAGAACAATAGTCCATTTAACTTAACCTCTTGAACTTTATCATTAGGCTTGCTGTTCTATTGTTGCTGCTGCTTTAACTTGCTTGCTTTCTTTCTGGAGCTTACTAACAACGCTCAAGAAGTCAAACATCCTTCAGAGGGTGCAAATACAACGATAAGAAATAATAATAAAAAAAGAAATAAAGAGCATGGGTCAGCAAATGTAGATTGTATTGGGAGGCAGGCACCATTCCCAGCTCTTCCACTCACCCACCATGTAATTAAGGGCAAATCTTTTCACTGCTCTAAACAATTCAGTTCTCTGTCTGCTGGCTCCTTATAATTAGAATTTTTTGGCAGCCCAAAGAATAATATTTGTATATCCTCATACATACATACACATGTATATATATACACACTCTGCATGGCACTGAAAGGCTTCATTTAAAAGCTATAAAAATAATAATCATCATCATCATATGTTGTAGTTTAAATAATAAAAATAGGAAATAGCCTTAGCAGATTTTTTAGAGTGCTAACAAATGAAAGCTTAAATTAAAAAAAAAAAAAATCAGAACCACCCATTTTAGCCCTAAAATCTCACCAAAACCACTGGAAGCAAAACCTCTCAGAATCAAACCACACAAAATGGATCCAAATGTGTTTAAGTTAGATCTATTTGTCAACATACTTCAACCACCACAATAAATACTGCTAACAGACAGACGTGGATTTTATTCCATAAACACGCTGATGAGCTTAAAGCAATCCAATTGAATCCATACAGGAAATTCATAAAGACAAAGAACACCTAACTGTGAGGGAAGGAACACTTCTGAGACCACAGGTATTTAATTTGTAACCTCTCAGCCCTGATCCCTGAGGAGAAGCTGTTTAAAATCTTCCAAGGACAAGCACAGGAACCAAGATTGACAAGAGGCAGGTGGATAAGTGAGTTTTAGTGGTAGTGTTTTATGGCCCTTCTTTTTTCCTCTCAGGGATGAAATCTTCCCCCTTAGGTGAATGCACTTTTATCTCTCTGCCATTCTGCACTTTTCTTCCCTCCCAGCCTCTTTCAGGAGCTCCCCTCACCTTGCAGGAATAGTGCATAACAAAACTATGGGCTCACCTGTTTTCAGCATCTATTCCAGGGCCCAAAGAGGAGCTGGTACATCTGAAACCTTTAATTTTTCCAGGTTTGCTGACACATCTTAACAGATATGTTACAGTGTTGATCTCAGGTAGGTCCTTCCATCACCAGGGTTATTCCCAAACAACTTTAGTAGTTTGGAGACTGCTTTGTTTTTTTTTAATTGGTATGACCCAGGTTTTTTCAGAGCTCAGTTTTCACCTACACCCCTTCCCTTTTGTTCCTTGATAACAGCCAGAGAGCTTTCAGAGCCTGTTAAACCAAGGGATGGCTCCTGGTCTCCAGAGCACCTGCACCACTCACCTTTCCACCCTCATCAAATCTTCCCACATGGAAAAACCATTCCCGAGAGCAGAACCAGGTTGGCATGATCACAGTGGGCCCGTGGGAGGTGAACACCTAGGAAAGAGGTAAAAAAAATATCCAGTCAGTCAACAAAATGTCAAACCCAGCAGCTGCTGAGGAACAAAGTAAACCTTACACATTCACCTGAAATTATGCCTGTGCATGACCTTCAGCAATTTCAAGCACTGAGAGGAGCAACTGCTGGAAATTTAGCAGTTGTTACAAGTTGGGGTTTTTTTAGCAATTTTTGGAAGAAATTTAGGTGTTGGAAGTGCAGTGTGTACCAGAATCTCCCAGGTGCCACAGCCCCAAAGGTGAGTCTGGTTCCTGCTTCATATTCCATGAGCTTCTCTTCTCTCCCAAGCTGCAACACTTGTGCAGAGCACTTAAAACATCTTTCCAAATTTAGACTATTATATTGGAGTTGGCATTTTATCAATAATGATGATGTTCACATGGAAGTGAAGTAGTTGAGAAGAATCATGGGGAAGTTCAGGCTCTTAAACTGAACCCTACAATTGCTGAGCATTGATTTTTTTTTTCCATTTTATATTCCTTATACATATATTAAGTATGAACTTACACTGATCTTTTATTTCTGCCAAAGACACTTAAACCCTAATCAAGCTTGGACAAGTGAAATGCAATTTGTTTTAAACATTACCTGAGTACTGTGGATTTGCTACCCAGGGGTACCTACCATAAAAGGCTGTTGGAAAGGAAGAGCTTTAAGTAGAGAAAAGGGAGTAACTCTTAAGTTCATCTCTTCATTTGTGACAGCCAGGAACTATTCAAACGGGTCTTTGAAGCTTTAAACAAACTTGTTGTAAATACAGCTGTGAAATAAGCCAGAATGTGGATTACAGGAGGCAAACTGGCTCTTTATTTTATAGCACAGGATGAAGTCTCCAGGCAAAGAGGAGCCTGAACTCGTCAAACACAAGGTGCAAAGTGAAGGCAGGAGCTTGTGCCTGCGTCCAGCAGTGACACAGAAACCACAGAGCACACCCTGGGTCATGAAGGCAGAAAAAACCGACTTCACAACTCCTGTCAGTCAAGTGACAATGCTGACCCTGTAAGCTGACAATTTCATAGCATGTTACAGTGGGAATATTAATATTCCTGTACATCTGACATTCTTAAACTAAGAGCATGAGTGTACATTTGTCCCATGCATCTCAGCATCTACATTTTAAGGTGCTCCTCTCGATGTCAGCCTGAGGGAGCTCCACAAGCTCCTATGTCTGGCAACTTCCATTTCCACAGATACACATGGATTTAAAACCAAAGGAAGGCACTTAAATCAATTGTCCAAATTAATTAAATTAGATATCTAATAAAAAAACGGACAGATTACCTACTCCCACTTTTCTTACAGGCATCTGCTCAAACACAGGCAGCCACTTCAGGGTGAAACACACCTCAAGCCAGCTCCAGGGGCACAGTGACACAACTTCACTGTCCCTAATGGGATCCTGGGGTGGCTCATTTTCATCCAGACACTTCAATCCCAGGCACTCATGTTTAGTCAGAACAATCCTACCACTGAATGTGCCTTAGCACATCAGCAGATTGCCCAGAGCTGAAATACTCTAGTTCAGAGGTGTTAAATGTAAAAAAATCTCCCCTCAAGAGTCAGTGGGAGCTGAAAGAGTCAAAACAATCCCAGAAAAGCAGAGCAGCCGTGATTACTCAGTACATGGTTATTAGCTCCACATTAATTACAAGGGCAATTGAGTATGGCCTGAACCAAACAATGACCAAACAGTAATCCCAAAAGAAAACAGCAGCAAGGAGAAAAGCCAGGCCAGAGGGCATTGCATTGAATCTCGTTCCTGAAAGAAACAAAAACTTCAAAAGAGAGGCTCGAGCCCATTGGTACTTGTGAAAAAACGTGTCTGGGGAGGCCAGAATGCCATTTCCTCAGAGCTGTCAGGTCCCCCAGAGAACAGAAATGCACTTCACCTTAGAGATGGAGCTCCACGTGCCGAGAGCATCCACCCCAACATCTGAGACAAGGTGGGTCCCACTGACCCACTTCAGATTTGAAAAACTTGAGAGAGAACATCCAAAAGGCACTGATGTTAACACAGATGATGAGGTGATGATTTTTCAGTAGCCCATCACACACTGCACACATGTGTCTCTCCTAAATCCAGCAGTGTTCTGTGGCTCACTGTCCATCTCAGGAGAGACACCAGGGCAGAATCACACGGGCAAAACAGAGACTGATGATGCCACACATGATTTCAGGACTTTATCCTTCAAGAAAATCTCTAAACCTGCACAGCACAGCAGCTGAAAATCAATGAATTGGCAAATTAACTTTTTCTACATGAATACTTCCAGTGCAACATCAAAACTAACTTTAGGAAATTTATTTGTGCTGCTGTCACAAAGGGCAAATTCACACCACCTTGTCCCTTGCTATGTAAGGGTAAGTCTAGTGAGGCTGAAATTCTCTTTGTTGCTGTTGTCAGCTTAGTCTTCAGCTGAATCTCCTGACCCAACAAACCAGAAATCAGCAGAGCTACCTCAGAGGAGGATGCAGGAAAACAGGGCACTGAGCAGAGAGAACAAACCCCTTCTTTCCAGCAGGAGTAGAGATAATCCAGAAATAACCTTTGACCTGATCAAACTGCCAGAAATCTACATTTACACCACATTTACATTAATTGAAGAGCTCCCCCACTCACCCTGCCTCTGGCTACACACCCCAATCCCAGCACTGAGCCCAGGATGGATCAGAGCTCTACATCAGTAAAAAGCCATTATTATTTCCCTTGGTTTTAGTGTTGGTTTTCTACAGCCTTAGCTCTCTGAATCAGTTCACTGTGGGGTCAGAGCAGCAATACCACTGACACACTGGAGAGGGAAGAAAAAGCTCTGGAGGGGAAAACAAGCCCTCCCTTTTTGGTCACTGCCCACAGTTAATGAGTCCAGCTGTAACATAAAACTGCGTCCTCTGAATACCCACTCTGACGGGAGGAGAAGTGGCCAGGAAAAACACTGACTCCTAACAACTGTTCTGAAACACTGAGGCATCTGCCAAACTTGTGAAAACCACCTTCCAGAGCTTTTGAAATTTTATCTTCAAGAGAAAAAAGAAAAAAACCCAAACCCTCAACCTTCCGCACTTTGGAAATTCTATATTTCACCCTGGTTTAGTCTGATGGGAAAGTTCCCTCTGTATTTCTTTTTTGTCTATTCTTGTCACAAACCCTTGCCAAGGTGTTAAAAAATGGTCAAATTGCCTTGTTCTGTGATAAAAACTGCAATTTCTCACTCGGTGAGACTGACAGTCCAGATTTTATCCATAAATCTTTTAGATTGCATGGGCTGGAATGAGAGAAACAAAGAGGGCATGCTAGTCTTAACTTGAAAATCAATCAAAAGCAGAATTTGAATGATGGTGCCATGAACTATGTTTGGTTTTCTTAGGAATATTCTCCAACTGTGCTTAATAAATGTCTTGTGTCACCTTGGAACACCAGTGGGTTTCCAGAGCTCCTTGAGGAAATTAATTCAGTATTCTGAGAGCAGGTTGGACCTGTGAACCCTTCACATACAGATTAATTAATTAAAGATTAATGCTTATTAATAATACTTGTCATTAATTATGCACTATATGCTGTAAAAATATCTAAACATATGAATATTTTAAAAACCAGAAGGTGAAGGTATAAACCTGCTCAGGTTTAGAATTCCAGAAGAACAGTGTTGTCATAACCTAACTGGAAGCCACCTCCAGACAATGGGCACAAATTCCTATTTCAGCATCTCATTCACTAAATTATTCAGAACTCTTGCAACTATCTGGGTGTACTCCAAGGATCAAGCAGCAAGTAATTGGAACTGGTTTGTTCTTTTTCACTGTTTGGCTATCGAATTACATCCAACTGCTACACAGATTCCCTGAAAATAAATCTAAAGAATACAAAGAGTTGATAAAGTGACTTTCATTGCTGCGTTTCAAAAGCTGTCAACAGCACATGGAGCTCTGGTTCCCACTGATGCTCGGATCATGTCAGCATTCAGTGCAAAATTCCAGCTCCAGCACAGGGAAAGGCATTTGCGTGTTTACAGCAACTTCTCGAGGAAAGCAAATCAAAGTCTAACAGCAGCATGACCAAAGCAGACATGCAGATGGTGAAAGAACCTTATCACAACAGATATCATCTGTGTGTCCCTGCAGGACACAGGGGGGAACCAGGCAGCTCACAAACCCAACAGATACAATCACAGGCCCAGACTGCTTTCCAAGGCAACGAGCTAACTCCCCAAAATACAACACACATTTAATTCTACTCATGCTACAGCATTTTTCAAAGTTACATCCACACAAATCAAGGATTAGACACAATCTCTGTTATCTCTGTGAGATAAATGAAGCTTTCTAATATACAGGGGCATACATTGACACGTTATAAGGTGAAAAAGAAAAGAAAACAAATCCCCTGGAGGGGAGGGCCACAGTGATTCTGTAAGCTGTAGGCAGACCACGGACTAAAGGGGATCATTCCCCACCTTGAAGCAAAGATGTGTTTAAATACCTGTGCATTAATTCAGCAAGGAATGTACCAGGACCATTTTACTGAACTGTACCAGGTTTACATCCAGAATCAGCTCTGTGTGTGTGTGTTAGTGTGAGAGAAGTGGTACAGAGAAAAAAAAAAGACTCTTCCTACTCAAAAAAGCACAGGGCAAAGAAGATTTTTCAAAAGAAAACAACTACAACGAGCTTTATTAAGCTTCTAGGAACCTAAACAGCTGGTGTGGTATGGATTCCATGCAGTTAGTTTATATTGCACTGAACTGCTGTACCCTTTCCTAGACCTGTGTCACCTCATCACTGCAAGCTTCGGGAGCAGCTGAAAATCCTTCTCTAAAGAAGCTGGAATCCAGCACACCAAAAAGATTATTGAAATAAACCATACCTTGCCTCCCCGTGCAGAAAATCTGGTGCACACACAGTAATTCTGCTGCAGGCCTGACTGAACATCAGCAGTATTTAGCCTTCACAATCCCAAACTCTACTAAGCAACAGAACTGATCAAAAAGAGTAAGAGAGTCCTGAGAACTGCTAATGCCAGTGAAGGCAGAGAGCATTCAGCACCTCTCAGAAGGTATCCCTGCTGCTGGAAAATTTATGACCTACAGCTCCCCGTGATTTCCTCTGGATTTGAAGGCTGGAATGTCTCGGGGTTTGCAGGAAACACGGAGCAGAGGCAGCGAGAGGAGCTGTGAGATGCTTCCTCTTACTGCAAAGGGCACAGAAACGGGAGCAAAGCTGGGGGAGAAAAGCTGAATTTGGCTGAAGGGCTGTCACAGCCTCCCTGGCTCCTCACAGTTTATTGCTCTTCTAGTGCCCTTCACCAGGCCTGTCCCTGCTCTCTTTTGAATGGGTTACATCACTTTTGGGGAATGTTCAGTGTTCCCTGAACGTTAAAGATACCACCTTGCTGGTATTTCATCTGGTGAGCTCCCTCTGTATGGTTTGTAGCTGGTCCAGAGTGAGGTCTGAGATTTCCAGAGGGGCTGAGGAGACCCCTGACCCAGAAGGAGACCCAGAAGTAGGCCCAGGTGTGGAAAATCCTGAGTGCTGTGGAGAATGGGAGGATGTGGGCCAAACCCTGAAGGAATTTTCTGACCCTATAGCCTGGGACTTTCCACTTTCAGAAAAAATACAGCAGTGCTGTTTACAGCTATTGCGACCATTATATCAAAATATCAAATTTTTACAGATAGTATTCCCTACGTTAAATAAAATTTTCATAGCAAGTCTCTGCAGTGAAAGCACCACGTGGAATGAAAAACAGGACATCAACTCCTCCTGACATCTCTGCCTACAGCAGAGCCCCACAAAGAATGAATTGCTGGGTAAGAACTGCACATAGCAGGCCACTCTTTACCTGTGCTATTAGATTTTCTCAAAATTTGCTGCTGAAGGCAGAACTGTTTACAAACTTGCTGCAAGTAAATATATTAACTTTGGGTTTCTAGTCCAACCCCTATGGATTGAATTGGCTGTGGCTCTGCTTTTAGTGAGCCAGCTCCTGCCAGCCCCATTGTGTGGGGTAATTGAGGGCCCACCATACTGCTGAATATCTCTGTTCTGTAGCTGAATGCCCAAGAGCAAGCACCATTCTTCTGGACATTTTTAGAGCTTTTCCCTATTAATGATGATGAATTAACCGACTGCTGAATAGGTTAAACAATAGCTGCATGCAAAGGAAAAACAGCCTGTATGATTTTAGCTTGTCTTACAGCTTTTTTTTTTTTTTATTTTTGGGTCTGTAAGCTTCTAAAAGTGGTCTTTGCAAAAAGTTTCTCTGATTCTTGGAGACTTTCCAGCATTTAAAGAGTCAAGTATTTACAATGGAAGAATGACTCCATCCAGTAAAAGAAAGCATTCTGCACCAAGAGGTTGTCTTCTTGGCTTGCTGTTTGTGCTGAGGTTTTACTATGAAAGAAAGAAAACAATCTGCTTAAAGTCATATTGGCAGGCCCTAAATCGTGATTAGAACAAACAAGAAATCTGCTAAGAAACAATGCTGATGTAAAATAAGTAAAAAAAAAAATACCTTTCCATTTGACTTGTGGACATTTAGAATTTTCTCAAGATGAAAACTGAGTTGGTGTTTCATATTTGTGACTTATCAGGCAGCATTTAACAGATGACAATATAGAGAACAGAAGCACCTCCCTGCACGGTGTGCAGCTAAAAAATAAAACTGTTCTGCTCTTAAAATGCATGATGCTATGTCCACAGTTAACAAACTCCCCTAAACTGTGCTGGCACAGAGGAAAACCAATTCCCATAAAATGCAGCACATGAAACTTTGCTACACACCACCTCCCAGAACTAACGTTCAGCTGAAACGTGAGCAAACCTCCTGGCTAAATTCAGCTTCAGCAAGTTTTAAAATGCAGGTATTTGGAGAGAGAAACATTAAATACTTCTGAGTGTTCAGGATTATCAGAGAGGGTAACATATCCTTCATACTAATGCTCACTGATTCTCTTTTTCAAATAAAAGCTATAAAAGTTTTATGCAACTTGGAAATGGGGGACACATGACCCTCAGCTAAATGAAAGAAATACAAGCACCTTATAAACAAGCATCAGGCTGTAGGGAAGGAGATCCCTTTTGAATTTGAGAAGTTCAGCTGTGTGCTAATGTACATGCAAAAGACCCACAGGAGAAATATTAAATATTCATGCAAACTCGCTGTATTTATTCCAATACAATTTGTATTTCTTCTGTGTTTTTTTCCCCTCCCTCCTACAGAATTTTACCCTTTAGAGAAGGTAAAGAGAGAGCACTTAGATCTTAAACTCCAGATTCTGATTATCTGATTAACAGCTGCGACAGTAGAATGTTTTCTTTAGGAAATCAAAGCAAACTTTACCCTAAATCTCTCCCTCATGTCTTCCATCATATCACAAGTCTTTGGGGAGTATCAAAGCACCAAATGCATTCCAGTGCCCTGAGAGTGTTTGATTTGAGTTCTGTAACCCTTCAAAACTGTGAATGGGAGAGCAAGGAAAAGACAGAAAATAAAAATGCATTTTAGAAAAATAAATGTCACTGCTGGTGCAGAAACTGTAACAGCAGATTTTACAGGGGGAATATTTAAGATCTGAGGGTCTTGGCCTTGTGCACACTGTCTCTAATCTTCTACTCCCACAATCACTTTCTCACAATGAAACAGATACACACTGAGAGTAAAAAACCCACCAGCTCAGCAACAGTTTTTACACAGACCCACATTTTTGATAACGAAAGGGACCCAACACATGTCCAGAACCCAGTGGTCTCTTACAGGAGTTTGTTTTTCCACAGTGCAGAAGACACAGAAGGAAAGACCTCCACCAACCCTGAGCATTTGCAGAGATAGAAATTAAGGGCCCATCAATTTGTAAGAGTCTGAGACAAACCAGAGCTGAGGGTATTACAGAGCTTTCCCCTCCTCTCTGCCTCCTCCTGTTTCAGCCTCCCTAAGAATTTGTTGATGGCTTTATACGTGGGATTTGATTTTGTAGGTTCTTCCCCTGCTTCCCAGCCAGAAACACGACCAACATCTCATTAATTTGTGACTGACTGTAACCTCCAGACCCCCACAGCATGGGCAGCTTGAAGTCACACTGTACCTCTGAGTCTGGGTGTGCATCACTGCTGACATCCAGGAGTAAATTCTGCCTGAACGTGGCATTTCCCATCCCTGCTTTGGAGCAGTTACTGCTCAGTCATTCATTTCAGCCAGAAAATTAAAATATTTTTAAAGAATTCTGGGATAAAAAAGAAGGCAATGAACAGCTTCAGGTCTTCCAAGCAGAGGCTGATGTGAGTTATCAGCGCAGCCACACTGCACTGGGACAACAAAAAATCAACAGTAACGAGGATTAGAGCCCAGGTTCACCCCTGGTTGGAGATAAAAGACAAGCAGCCCTCTCCACAAGGGAGAATTTCTGCCACGGGGCAGCTGAACCCCTGCAAGGTTTCTGGCAGCATCTTTAATGAGCACAGAGGAGCTCCAGAGGGTTTCTAAAGGCACCTTTGAAGGGCCTGCCTGAGCCTCAGGTAGCTGTTCATTCCTATAATCAGACTATTGTAATTATCCTCAAACCAATGGAATTGTTTTCTCCACTAAGATTAAATCAAATCAAGAAATCATCTATAAAAACTGAATCAGAAAAGAAAATGTTGATTTTTCCCTTTGCCAAGAAGCTGAAAATCAGTGAAGGAAGCAGATGCTACAATTGTACTTCATTTAATTTAAAATTTGAAAACAGAACAGAGGTTTGGGCTAAACTGAAACACGGTTGTAGCACCAGCTGGGAAGGATCTATGAAGCAGCTCTCGTGATTTATATCCTTGAGAGCTCCGTGGGTCACTCAACATAAACACCCTTGTTTGTCTCACGCATCCTGCTAAAAATGATTAAGATTTAAATGAGGTTTCAGGTCTCTGAACTACAAATTCTGAGAAAAGGTGGCGGAACGCAAAAAAGCGCAATAACAACGTAGCTTAGAAACGCCGTGGTTAAAAATACTAAATAATAATTATTTCCCTGTCATTCCTTCACAGAATTTAGATGAAAGCTTAGATAATTTCCCCCAAATTAGAAACAAGAACTTTGTGTGTGCTACTTGTTTATCACGGTGACAAACAACTGCAGCTTTGAAACTCAAGTACAATGGCAGCACAACAGAAGAGAGAAAGGAGAAAAAAAGCATCTTTTTTTAAGGAAAAATGGATAAAAAATGATGAGCCTCTTGAAAAACAGGCTATTTCATCAATAAAAGATAGATATTTCTGTTGTGGTGGTTACTCACATCGTATCCACTAGCATCAACCCACTACTTCTAATTTGAATTCAGGAGAAGAGCAGCAAGCTGTCATCTCCCCAAAAACTGGATGAAGCATTTTAGCCACACAGCCAATTTCATGATAATAAACATCATCTTCCCCTTAAAAAAAAACCCAAAAAACAAAACAAAACAAAACAAAAAAACCCAAAACCCCAAACCAAACAACAAACAAACCCCAACAAACAAACATACCACCACCAACAAAAAAAGCCCACACAAAAAACCCCCACCAAACTAAAATCAACTTCAAATACTGCCAAAAGACGATAAAACTAAAGAGGTCTAATACCTACAGGGCTTGTGAATTCAACTAACAGTGTGAAAAATGACACCCATGGGGCCTTGGAAATCCTGTCTGTGCCACTGAGGAATCAGCCACAGAGGAGGAATTCCAACAGCAGCTCTCTGGTCTCAGACCTCCAAACTCAGCAACACCATTCCTAAACAGAAAAAATACTGACTGGCAAGTCCATCTTGCTTAAGCAAATGAAGAGGAGACATCGCCTCTTCAAAGCTCATGGAACATGGAAAGTTGTTCTGCTCAGCCAAAACTTCAATTTGTTTTCCTCCTTCATTGAAACATGAGAAAACTTAATTCTAGGAAGACGTAGAGAACGTGGTGCTCTGTGCTATTGCTGCTTTTTGTACTGTACAACTGCCACGGGGCTGAGAAAAGAAACCACCCTCCAGGCTGAGCAAAACCTCCCTTTGATATCAGGAACCGAGGGAAGAACATTTCCAAAATCCATCCACAGGCTTTGGGGGCTTCCCTGCACACCAGGTGTGCCAAGATCCCAGCACTGCAGCGAGTGTGACACTTCAGGCACTTTAATGTGAATTGGGCTGATCATAAAAACCTCTCCCCTCCACTTCCAAGGGGAGCTTCTCACATGTTTCACACTGTGCCACGATGCTGTGTTTACACCGACTGCCACTATGGAGAGACACAAACCAGGTTTATATACAGTATCTGCAAAATGTACAGTTAATAAATGTTTCCGAGCAGCTGGACAGCGTTTTAATTCCATGGAAGATGTTTCTGTTTCCACTTACATCAGTGAAAAGCTGGACTACCTTCGCTGACTTCAGTGGAATTGCTGCATCCAGTGCAGGACTGGATGGGGTATTTGTACTTCTGATCCATCCTAGACCTCTGCTGTACCTACAAGATGCTCTGCAGGCAGGCAGAGGGGCTCTGGGAGGGCAGGAGGTGCATCAGCTCAGGTCTGATGTCCCCCCAGGCCACATCAGGGAGTCAGCAACGTAAATTCATCACTGGGACAAAACTTGTTGTCATCAAACGTTTCTGCTGCAATGGCCTGTCCAAACCCCAAGTCATCTGGACGTCAAGGCCATACCTGAACGTTTTTAAGGAAGTATAAATATTTTAAAGCACAGCTGCAATTTAAAACCTCCCATTTTTTATACACACTGAGCAAAACAGAATAAATACACTGCTTCAGCTGGAACAGACCTACAGTGATCATCCACTGCCTGAGCACTTCAGGGCTGACTGAGTTAAAACATGGTTTTGGGGGTATTGTCCAAATGTCTCTTCAACACTGACAGACTCAGAGGATCAACCACCACTTTGGGAAGCCTGGTCAAAAAAACAACAGGCACTTTTGTTTTATCACCACCAAAAGATGACTGGACAAGTTTTACCCAGCCTCATCATATTACTTCGGGTATTTCTGTGACAGGCTGGGCTTAATCTCAATTTCCAAGCTGTAAAGCTTCCAACTTGCAAGCTTCCAGCCCCGAGACATTTCTGCTCATCCCTTCCCTTGGCTGCTGCCCTGTGAATTCCACTGGGCTCCCCTGGACATCCCACCCCATACCCCTGATCTTCCCTGAGTGCCTGCTCCTCCAGCAGTGGGACCTTTGAATGTCCTTTGAAGAAAAAGGAAAGGAATATAACAAGATCTTCAAGAAAACAAAGAAGCATAAAAGAAAAAAAAAAAAAAACGGAGAAGACACAACTTTTCCTCTGCTGTTCACAGCTGGGCTTGGAATTCTGTTTAAATATTGTTCAGTCTAACAGTCAAACATTCAGAAGAATATACAGCGTTTGCTGGGCAGCAACCACCATCCCTGGACTCTCTCATTTCTGCTGCACCCTGAGACCTCTCACCTCTTCACACAACTTGAAGTAAATAAATGAAAGGAAACTTTTAAGATCAATGTCATGATCTAAGTATTTCTGGCAGAAGTACACTAATACAAGCTGGAGTAGTATGGAATTAGTTAACAAAATTCTAGTTAAAATAAAAACATTTGTACCTTAAGGTGTTGGTTTATCTTTGGAGCTACGCAGAGTATTATCAGGAGAGCTATCAGTGATTTAAACCAGCTTATTCAAGTTAAAACCCATGATGCTTTCTTCCCCAAACCCATGCTTTTGCTAAGCATGGCACTTTACAGAAATTGCAAATTACTCCAGCTTTCATGATAGTTTACAAAAAATGAATCTCAATGTTTCCTGCATTAAACTGTATATAAATCAGAAGTGCTATGAAAGCAGAATTGGTACATAGAGACAAATTTCTATTACACAGCAGTGTTTTAGCAGACGTTACTCTTAGAGGGGACCAACTTTTAAATCTCAAATGAAGCTTTTCAGTTATGAACACTGATACAAAAATTTGCTTTTCAAGCACATTTCATTCCTTTCATTTCTGGAAAAAATGTCTGGGTCAATGTTCTTTTTGACTGAATCAAACAATGCAGATTTTTTTGTTCCACTCATTTTTCAGTCTTATCACCTGTTGTCACAATCACCTTGTCATCCTATATTGTCCTAGACATAATTTCTTTTCTTACTAAGACAGACTTACTATTTGCTAAGACTAATAAGGTCAGTAATTGGTATTGTCCAAATCAACATCATTTCTCATTAGCCAGCTGCAGACTCAGGATACCCTCAGCTGCCTCACAAATCCAACCACGATCCTAAACATCAACATTTAAAACGGCCAAAGAATTTAAAATCCAAATCCATTTCATATTAAAAAACATAATCTCGTCAGGAATGTCCTTCATGTTCTAAATATTTCCATTTAGCCAGAATAAACCATTCCCTGGACAAAACCAGGGAAGCAAGGCTTTCCAAAGCAGGAGAGAATGAAAGCCTTTATGCTCTACTTTAGAAGTTATTCCTGAGCATGGAGTTTCAAATTCAGCCTCAACCAATCCAGTTAATGCTTCCCAGCTCCTGGATGAGCCCTCAGACAGCAAAGGGACCCCACAGCTTTACAATAATCGTGCAAATACAGAAATGCATCCTCTGCTACTGTGTGGGCCTGTGCTGTAATTCATTTTCAACAGCTGGAGCAAAGCATTGCTTTGCCGTTTTTGCTGCTTTTCATAAACAGGAGGGATTGTCCTGAAAGACACTGGCCCGTGTCCCACAGCTCCAAGGCTGTGCAGCCCTCTGCAGAACTGACCCTGGTGCCCACCAAGCCACTCTCACCTCCCTCCTCAGCAGGATGGCAGAGAAAACAAGATGAAAAGCTCATGGGTCAAGATAAAGGCAGTTAATTAAATTATAAAAAGCGAAGGCTGAGCATGGAAGCAAATTAAAAAATAGAAAAAAAGATGATTTATTCTCCATTTCCCAGCAGCAGGCAATGTTTGGTGGCTTCCTGGGCCTCAGTACACAAAGAGGATGCCGTGGAGAACAAATGCCTCAATAACCAATGCCCTCCTTTCCTTCCTCTGGCTTTTATCACACTGCAGGAACGTGAGATCCCTGCTCAGCCCTGGCCCAACCACTGCTGTGGTACCCAAACCAGCCCAGAAGTCAGAGCAGAGGAGCATTCTGTGAGGAAAGGTAACTGCAGCCCAGCCAGAGCCAGCATACCCTCATTTGTACACAAAAAAACTTATCCAGAGGGCAATACTCTGAGGCTGCTCTGGTCCTGAGTGTTGGCAAATATTTGAGGCTATTTTGTCAGCAGCTGATGTCAGTGAAGAAAAGCATGGCTACACATCCTGTCCTCAGTCAGGAGGAGTAAACAGCTCCCCCCTAAATTCAGCAAAACGCACAACAACATCGTGCTGAAAAACTCAGTTAAATAACTCGCATTCTGATGACAGATCACAAGTTGCAATACTGTAGGGAGAGAATTCTTTACTTAAAAGAAAGGCTCGTGGAGCTCATGGATGATTTATGTCACCCTTGGGCATTTCTCTCCTGGTCCCAAAATTAAGAGAAATTGTTAACACGATCTTCTGATCAAAGAGTATCGCTGGGTAACAGAACATAAATTCTGCTTTTTGTGTTTGAAAAGGTAAAACATCAGTGTCCTCTGGGAAGGAAAGAAAAATAATCACAAGTAGGATTACAAGAGAAAAAGTCAAAGATAAGAGCAGACTAGAATTCAGCTCTGCCAGATATGCCCTCAGCCTTCTCTGCAGATGCCCCACACCAAAAATGCCCAGACACTGCTCAGGTGCAAGTGGCCAAAATCTCCTCGAGATGACAATTGTAGCTGTTGACCTGTATCCAGCAAAAGCAAATTAAATTCAAGTTTCAGTGTGGGACAGATAACTGAAGCAAAATGAGGAGAGATAAGGAGGGAAACGGAGCAGGGGGGAAGGTGATGGAAATTAAAGCACCCTGTGAAAGGCCTTTGGGCAGGACCCAAAAACTGTAGATAAGACTGAAAAATCTGCAAGGCTGGGAACAGCTAGAAAAGCAATTCCTTAGCTTTGCTTCCCTTTGTGCTTTAAATAGGGAAAAGCTCAGATTTTGCATGGTCAAAGAAACCAGACTATGACAAGAAATGTCTGTTGCTTTCATCAGCTTGTCCCATCACAGCAACAATCCAGAACACCCCAAATTTTGCCCACGTACACAACCCAAAGGAGGTGATGGTGTGTGTGTGTGTGCCTAATACCTTTCAACATGTCCTAGCACATCCCATTACTCCACACTCAATGCTAATTCACATGAAGTCATTTTTAAAAAAAACAAAAGTAACATGATACACCAATTTATTTTATAAATGTCTGCACTTACAGACTAAAACATGTGGCCTTGCTTTAAGTTTAATCTACACCATTTTATTGATGAGTTTCCTTAATCCATCCTAAATTAGGCTACAAGAAATATAAACCTGTAAATACATTTTCCCACTCTTTGCCCAGCTGTAGAGGTTATTAGAATATACCAAAAATCTCCTTTACAGATTTCATACAATACATGGAAGATGAAGAGAATAATTTCAACCATTGATCGAAAATTACTTCTTGCCATTAACATTTGCTTTTTTCCTCTGAAAGTTTATGTGTCACAGAAAGCAGAAAGGACAGATGAGTCAGGTTTCTGTTTGTCTTTCCATAAGCATTGCCTCTCAATGGAATCTGCTCCAAGGTTAAGGTTTAGCCTGGAATCCCCACTCCCCTGGCTGGAGGAACTGGGATACTGGTCTCATATAAG
Organism: Sinosuthora webbiana; assembly: GCA_013397395.1. NCBI lineage: Eukaryota > Metazoa > Chordata > Aves > Passeriformes > Sylviidae > Sinosuthora > Sinosuthora webbiana. The sequence continues at coordinate 247,198 of VXBN01009626.1, forward strand.
GGTCACAGGAGCAGCTTAGGAAGAGATCCCAGGGGATGCACTTGCACAGAATATAGATTTGGCATATACCAAAATAAACCCAACCAAACAGAAAGCTTGTTCGCAGTTCCGCCTCATTTTGTATTTGAATATAGCCCACATGTTTGGGGATTAAGCTGGTGAACCCAATCTGTCTCTTCCAGGAAACAGCAATGAAACAACTGGGCTATAGAACTGTCAATTATTTCATACAGAGCAGCTGTGCACCAAGCTGAGCTCCAAACACAGCCCTTACTGCTGGAGGAACATCTTCTGTAACCAGAGCCTTAAACACATTCACATGAACCGGAGATCTTTCCACAGGAAGGAAAATCCTACACATTAATACTGCAGAGAGGACACCCACACCAATATCCCTTCAAATATCCCTTTTTCCAGTTAATACTTCATTTACTGGGAGCGTCCCTTTGACCATTTCTTATAGGAAAGAATCTAGGATGGGGAAATTGCACTTGTCTTTGCTACATTGACTTTATTGCTGCCCAAATGATGTTTCACCAGACAGCAAGCAGAACTCTGTGGAGAAAACAGCCTGCCAAATTCTAGAGTTACAGGTTAAAAACCAGCCACAAGCAGCACAGGATCCATAAATCTCAGGCAACACTAAATTGAACCGAAGTTTATTTTTCCTTTTGATCTCACTCAGCAGATTAACCAGGCTCTCCCAGTGATTGGTACCTGATACTTTGAAGAAAGACGCACAGAAAAGCTGAAAGGTTTTAATAATTCATTTCCAATAGTGATGCCTTTTTTTTTCAAGTCTTTTCAAGAGCTGATACTTGCACGTGACTGCAGAGGTACACGGAAAAGATGGATAGTAAATCCTGAGGGGGAAAAAGGCCCCCGTCACTTCTTGTCTTGCACTTCTAAGAAAGTAAATGTAAATGCCATGAGTTATGTTAATGACTTCTGTTAGTCACGTTTAATCGTGTATGTTTTGTAAAAAGCTTCCTGGAAGTAAGATCTGGAGTAAGAGCCACAATCTTGTTTATGAGGGACAAACTTGTTAAATGGACTAGACAAAGAAGCCAATGAAGTCTCAGCTAGGAATCATAACAGAGTGGGGGAAATAACCACCTGCACAATTCAGACAGTTCCAACAGCCTGAAAGCAAAATACACTCACAAAGCTACTGAAAACGTTTCTTTTACACAATCAAAAGCTGATTTGTGCATTCGCTTCACTATTGAAGAGTTTTCTTGTGACAGTATCACGGGAGCAGGGCTCAGTTTCTCCAATCTCCTTAAAACCTGGACAAGAAAAGGCTCTTGCAGTGGAGAAACCATTTGGTCCTTCAGATCATTTCACTGACCTACTGAAACAAACATGCACGAGGCCACATCATCTTGTGCTTAACTTATTGTGCACACACACCCTAATTGTGATTATCAAACAAACATCCCACAGCCAAATGGACACATTTCAGAAATGTCAGGCTGGCCATGACCTGTGCTTCTGGGGAGGAAAATACCTCCAGCAACAAGACCCAACTGTTGAAGTTCTGTTCCAAGCTGACACAATAAAATTTTCAATCTAAAGATCCAGTGACCATGTTTTCACTTACAAGCAGTATTGCTACCAGACAAGTGCTTTTTTTTTATTTTAATCATAACAAATGCTTCAGGAACATGCTGATGACAGAAAAAGCCAACAATAAAAGTGCACACCTCATCTTCCAAAACCCCACTTTTTGCACCATTCGCATTCATCATGTATTTCCTAACCCGTGACAAAAGCTTGTGATACAAGAATAGGACCTAAAAAGAGAATACTTTATTAAAGTATCGCTTCAAGAGATGAGGTAAATATTTTATTTCCTCCAGGAGCCACTGCCACGAGTGGTTCCAGTGCCATTGCAGCAGGTCAGAAGTCTGCCTGCTCTCAGTAATCAATACAGAGTTCTCCCTGTGGGCTTTGGCAGCTTCCCCGTGTCTCCCTGTGGGCAAGCACGATCTGAAAACGCTGAACATAATTCAGTACTGAGACAGGAAAAGAGATTAGAAATGAAAATCTTGTTCAAAGTTGATACTTATGCCAGACCCACCAAGTTGCTTAGAGAAAGCTTTATACAGAGAGTTAAAGCTGCTTTGTTAGGCAGCTTTAGAAATATTTGGAGCTGTGGGAATTTCTCCCCAGTTTGCCCTTCTTCCCTCCCTTTTTTTTTAAGTAAGAACTTGTATGAACCAGTATTCAAGGCCAAGCTTCAGAAATCATACAGGGCCACTGGGTCATCTGCATTACAATGCCCGATTCAGCATGTATTTATATCATAAATCATGTTTCATTATAAGGAAAATTATTTCCTGACAAAATGGAAGTGCTCAATTTTGACAGCTAATTTATATTGCCTGACCAAAAAATAGACCAGAGTAAAAATCTAATTAACTTAATTTTATCGAATGCATGCCCATGTGGAGGCAGAGAGTGCAATTAGAGACTCATAATTTTATTATCTGGATCTGAAGATTATTTTTGAATAGACAAAGAATGGTCCTACATAGCTATAAACATATAAATGGTAAAGATCCTGGACTAGTAACCACATCTGTAGTGGTTACATTTGTATTTTAGTAATAGTTTCTTTTTTCCTCATGAATGCTACAGTATTTACCTTAACAGTTATCAGCTGAAAGTGATCACAATTATTTTCTTAGACAACTTTTGCTTGGAAAAGAAATATTGTATATTACAAGTTGTATTTTGTATTGTTCCCTTCCAAAGTAATAGATGATTCTGAGGGCCCTGCACTGCTCTTGCCAAAGCAAAGAAATGCAATGTGTGAATAAAACAAGTCACATTGGTAACATATCTGTGACTATAAATACATCAGTGCTGTCCAGTTTCATTTATGAAAATAACTATAATAGTTCATAATGATGGAACTTACAAAATGCCCTTTTCAAAATGCAAATTAGATCTCAGCAAAAGAGTTTCTGTAAATCTACAGTCTAATCATTCTACAATATATCTAAATTTGAGATATTAAAATAAAGTTTTTGGTTGGGGTTTTTTTTAGGAATATTTTCTGATTTCTACAGGTCTTAACTTTGGTCTTAGATGCAAACAATAATGCCTCAGAACACCAGCACTTCCAAATAGCTCGAAAATATAAGCAACACTGATAGATTTCATTCAATGAAAATGACATTAACTGTCAACAAACCAAGTACCATGAATGAATTAGAATTCCTCCTCTTTATTAAACTCCCCTAATCACACAATTACTGCTTGTTAGGACAAGTTCCCTACACAGTCCTTCTGTCAACAACAAATAATCAGCTTCACCCACCTGAAAATGCAGATAAACTATTAGAAGTAATAAGGGGGAACCTGCATAAGTCCACTCTTTGTCTGCATTCAAAGCATTTTCAAGCAGATGAAAAGGCCCAAGTGGACTCGACAAGACTGAACGGTGCCTTCATCTGCTCACTTATCTCTGTAAGGCACACACATTCTGCCACACAAACAATTCCCAGCTGAAAACCTGATCCATTTCCATCTGACAACTTTTTAGCCTTGTCACAGGAACATCAGTGTTCTTACATCCACTTAAGCAGCAGGCAGAGACAGGACTCCTGGTCACGAGCCTGTACCAGTCTTGGAGACACAGAAATCTCCAGCACCAACAGCACATCAGAGCCAGAGCAGCTGTGGCTGCCCCATCCCTGGATGTGCCCAAGGCCAGGCTGGAGGGACTCTGAGCAATCTGCTCTAGAGGAAGGTGTCCATGCCCACGGCAGGGGTTGGAACTGGATGAGTTTTAAGGTCTCTTACAACCAAAACCGTCCCAGGATTCTGTGATTCTACGGAAGTTCTTCTCTACCCTTGGCCATCCACGGCAGTTTCTCACATTTTCTCCAGCTCCCCACATTTTTCTCCCAGGTGATTGAGCTGGGATTCACACACAGTGAATCTTCAAGTCCCTCACCTGGAGCTGTGCCATCTTGCCTTAATCCAGCCCTCATTTCTGCTGCAGTTGTGAACCCTGCAAACCGAGGCGTTATGCTCGTCAATCTCCCTGCCACAGTTCAGTGATGGAAATCAGCTCAGGCTCCATCGTCTTCCCCGACACAAAACTGAAGAAATCAGCTCAAATTAAAAATGTCATGCACAAAAAAATGCATTTCCAAGAGGCTAGCAGTGCTTTTTATAGAGGATTATGGAACGAGGCACCGCAAGCTGTGATGATATTAAAATAACCTCAGACATCTGTAGGAGAAGAGCTTTGCTGAAAATCTAACGTAAGGACAAACTCCCGAGATTAAAGGATTTAAACAATGAGCTGCCACACAAGGCTCCTAAGGGTATTTGCAAGATGAATTCCTATTTTAAAATCCGTACAGAACTCTCCTGTACTGCCCAGTGGAAGCCTACGTGGCCATTTGTCCCATCACTCACTCTAACAGCCCAGTCCAGCCACGTCCCACCAACAACCACAACATTTAACAGACCCCAAATGCAGAGGTGTCTCCTTCCTGTGGGAATGAGACATAAGAAGGACACTAGAACGTCCAACTCCTCAAGGCCTGGCTTTGGATTCTGCACAGCTACACTCACAGAAATGACAGTTGGAATATGTAAAACTGAGGAGAAAATAAATCTACTGGAACAACCCAAAGTTTCTGTAGCAGAATAAACACGTCCAGGAATTCTGATGCTCTGCTGCCCGCGCAACGTAATCAGAAGAAGAATTTAATTAGAGAGTGGTTAGAAAGAAAGTAAACAAGAACCACACAGCCACATAAGTGATTTTGTCTCCTGCTCTAAACACGCAGCGTTCAAGAGGAAAAGGCGTTATTTTGCATGTTGCCAAAAATATGACAATGCATATTACCAGCAATCAGTGAGGTGACACACACAGTGTCAATGTCTATAATAGTAGTTCCTACATGAAATTATTCTCTCCTGTCAGATTTAATACCTCCAAAACCATCACTGACACTGCATAACTTCCTGCTATTGCTTTTCTAACTTTCATCCCGTTCTATCCAAATGAGAACACTGTAAATACTTATTTTCCCAGTATTTACTGGGAATTTTTCCCAATTTCCCAGTAAATATATTCCATAGCTTTGCTGTGTACCTGAAATTACACATAAATATGTGTATATATGTACACACAAACAGCTGAAAAACACCCAGTGCTTGCAGGTGCAGAATTGCATCTGCTGCAACCAGTTGTTTGGGTTTTTTATCCTGACACTGGGCTCAGTACTGCCCTGGGTACAAGTAGAAATATAATTTGCTTTTGATTTTTGAAGAGCTCTAGGAAAGTTAGAAGAGCTCAAAGAAAGTTCAGTGTGAACCTCTGACTTTTGTTAGAGCCTTTGAAGCTCTGGGCAATGTTTAATTGACTGATACATTTCCGTCCAGTTCAGTCACTCAGAGGTTAAAGGGGAGAGACCAGAGGGAGGAGAGAGACTTCAGCGACTTCTTGCCAGTATTGAATTGTAAATAAAAGGTTTAAGCCACTCAAAATTCTATCTTTTGTGCAGATTTCATAAAGTCTTCACAGATATCAATTAGTATTATTCAAGGACTACAGGTGTCTCAAATTCCTTAGATGCCCTGGTGATTTTAAAGTGCTTCTAAATGCATGTTTCTATAACCACTGTTATGCTTTCCAAACAAGCAAATTAAAATTCCATCGATTGGGAAGGCAGGGATTGGTTCACTTCAATAAAGTTTGAGCCCTTCCATTTTCTGAAAATCCATTTTGTTAGGTAAGACTAAGCTTCTGTTGCATGAAATACTTTGCTTCTTTTTTGCCTCTTCAAATACTCACTTCAAATTACCTCTACAATTTCCCCAAGAAGCTTCTCAAAAGTATGTACTTTTGATTTAATCCAGGGGTACTGGTGTAAAGGAGGGCACACTGAGCACACACACCTTCTACACCCCCTAAAAAAACCAAAGCCAAATCACAATTCCTTTTCTAAAGGGAGAAATCACAGTAATCACTCAAATTTCCAGATGGAAGTACTGATTTCCTAACAAGGAGCAGTTAAATTCTCCTGTGCCAAATAAGCACGAAATAGGAATTGGTAGGAAATAAACAGAATAGATTAAAAGTGATGTTAAGAGAATGTATTTGGATTATCTGTGAATAAATCAATTAAATGCCTAGAGGTATTTCAGTAACATGGAGGTAACCAATTTATTTTCAAGATAAACTTTTATTTATTTATTTTATTCCTCTGCATCAGCAGCAATCTTTGCTAGCAGTTAATAAAGATATCTGCCCTTTTAGAGGGGTTTCCTTCATACTTGCTTGTTCAAGAACAGAACCAGAACCAAAACTCAAGGGAATATGCCTGAGTTACAGCTGACATCAAGCTAGGATCAGCTCAAATTGAAGAAGGAAAAGAAAAGGAAAAACACTTTGTGTGGGTGATGCCTTTGAAGTTGTTCAATAGACAAATGCAATGTAGGTTTCAGTCACAGTGCAAGAATACTGTAAATTCAGACACATCCTGGCTGCCAGCTCAAAGTGCCCCACAGAGCAGAGCAAAAGGGCAGAAAATGCTCTGTTAAATTCTCCTGTGGCTAAAACTCAAGGTAGACATTTGCCCCCAGCTCTGGATTCTGCCTTGTGCTGTTTCTCTTTCTCCATGAAAGGGATGCTTGTGTCCTGCTGGAAGCCTTTAGAGAAATGTCATTGTGAAAGTGAAGCCAGACAAACAGAGAAATCTGTCCCTTAAGCAGAGGCCCAGCAAAGAAACACAACACGCTCTGTCCACCTACAAAATATCTGTGATAGTTAGAAAAGACATAAACAACCATTCTCAGTTACTAGGAAAGTCTGGCTGTACAGGAACTACTGCCCTGTGTTCTCCTGAAACGTGTACACAATTCCCAGTCATTTTTTGTCTGGTACCTTGCTGTGTAAACAGCCTGTTAGAAAAGTCACCATCACCAGAAATCCTCCCCCCAACTAAATCCCTCCACTGGCTTTGCCAGACTGTTCTTTTAAACAGGAAGTGGAAACATATAGGTTATTTTTTTTTTCTTTTTAAATATGCATACTAGCTTGGTTTAAACTTTTTTTTTTTTTTTAATATGATTTCAGTCTTCCTCTGAATATACTGCAAACATCAAGATGACCCTTCACCTAAGTGCTCCCCCTCACATCATTAACACAATGCTAAAACAAAAGCACAACTTTATATTCATACATCCGTGAATCAAGATTTAATTTTCTTCATTTTGCTTTAAAATAATGTGCATAGACAATACATCAGATAAGCTGCAATGGTCAAGTGTAATTTTAAGAACAAACTCGCTTTATTTTGATTCTTGTGGTGTATCCAGGGCTAGAACAAGAACTGAAAACCACTGTGTTAGAGGGTGACAGTGACAGGACCCGGTGACATTAGCCAGGGAGGCAAGGAAGAGGTGCTGACCACTTTGACTATTCACCAAGGCAAAGCAGAGTGGAAATCTGGATATATAACTAACTTCTATCAGGCTGATTTGACTGAAAATGCTGCACCATGAGTTGGACAGCACTGACCAGAGAGAACAAAAGGGGAAGAGGGAGCCCCATGTTCCCCATACCCACCATCCCTTCCTGGCCTCAGATGTCCAGGCCCTCCTTCAGCTCCAAGCTGGACTGACTCAGCTTGCTAAGCTGGCAAAATAGGAGAGAGAAAAAAGGAAGTGAGAGGAAGAGGGAGGGAGGGAGGATCCTGGCTGGATTGTTTGGTGGCAGCAGGCCACGAGCTCAGCTCTGCTGCGTTCTGTGCCTGCTCCACAGCGTGAAGCCCTGCAAGGCTGCCTGAGCTGCACCTGTGGCTCTGAGAAGGATTTGCTGCTCCTCCTCTCCTGGCCACACATTCTCCTTGACTTCCCTTCCTACAGCCCTGCTGTTTGAATCCTCAGCAGTTCAGCCCAGCTTGCTAGCCAAGCAAAAAAAAAACAATTTCTTTTTCTTTCTTTATCTCCTCCCAGCCCAGGAAATCAACTGGCTCCTTCAGGAGAAGACAAGCAAGAAAAACAGCTCAAGGATGCTGAGCTCCTCAAGTCAAGTTTTTGGATGAGAGTGAGTTCTCTGGTAACATTAGATATCACCTGCTGTCAGCCACGAGTCCTGAGAAGGTGCCTCCCACCTCCCACAGCAAGGACAGGTCTCAGTGGCTCTGCACAAACACAGTTCTACATAATAACATAAAAAAATACTGGATCTCAAAGCTGCACGTGGTTCATCTGTAAACAGCAAATCACTTACTGGTCACATGGTTTTTACTGGAGATTTCCAAGTACAGCTGGATACTGATGCTCCAAGTCAGGCTAATCTGGAAAATGTATATTACCTCAGCCCAGATCAGACTGGTCATATTTTATTTTTAATCCCATATAGGAAATATAGGAAGTGAGTAAAGTGGAGGTTATCATTCTAATCCCAATTTTGCTTTTGCTGTAGATCTTATCATAGTCTTCATTTTCCCTGAAATCAAGGAGACAGGACTACTCTGCTTTGTGAGAGCTAGAAAGTTGGAAATGCTGCAATCCTGAATCCTGGCTGAATGCCAGAAACAAATTCTTAATCTGTTTCATAATTATTACCACGGCCAAAAGGTGGCCAACATTTACCACTGATAATCACCTTCACATGTTGGGGTTTACTCTTCTTTTTTTTTGAGACACAGAACAATGAGGCTGACCACTTGCTTTACCAGAAAAAGAAACCCTAAAAAAAACCCCCACTTCCTTCCGGGGCTCAAACTCACCACATCTAGAGATTTGTTTTAAGTTTATGCAGCTGACCAAATTCAGGACAAACATTACTACACAAAAAAATGCTGACACATGGACTAACCCATAGAGCAGCTGATCTTATGTGCATGATAATGAACTCCCTGATGGAGCTTTCAGCTTGGAAGACCCGATGTGTCTTCTATTTTAGATTCCTTTCAACAACTGAGGACCTCATTCATGAGGTAAATTTATCTTGGGAAATGCCCTGGAAGCACAGACTGTACTCTCCCTGTGTACACTGGGCTTACTATTTCCTGAAGATTTATCACATACATTTCTCAGGAAGAGATTACATTTCATTATTTCCAAAACTGGTTGTACTATACATATAATGAAGCACCTTTACTAAAAAATAGAGGATTTTTTTTTTCACAATCCTTCTCTCCTATATAGTCTTAACTATTTATACAAACTTTATAATCGAGGGATTTAGGCTCCATAATTTTATCCTTGTTTTGTATTGTCCTGTGTTTATTCATTGTCACAGCAGCAGCTGAGGGAAACATTTGGAAAGATCTCACAAGGAAAAGTTCTTTTTTGGCTTTTTTGGCTTTTCACACTGTAAGTGTCCAGCCAGCTCCTGTATAATCACACAATAGTGAGTGAATTAGGAGTGTGGGTTTTAATTTATTGCAAGATTTCTTTTTTAGTCTGTTTGTTGGGGTGGGTTTGTTTTGTTTTTTTTTTTGGCAACTCAGATCTACAATCCAAAAACCACATCCAAAGTGTAGATGGCACTGGATTCTGGTTTCAGTTCATTCTTTACTTTGGCCACGATGTGAAGCATAAATCAACCCCCCAGTGGAATGTGGCTGAGGTTTGCTAACACTTCTGTGACACTGCCATGCAGGGATCTGCATGAGAAAGCCAAAGAACAAGGATACAGAGACACAGGGTGAATATTTATTCACTATTAAACTTGCTGACAAATCGATCACATGTTGCTCCCTCCTCTTTATGCCATACACAAAAATTAAAGAAAAATAAAACCGAAAGCTAAGAACAGAGTAAAGAATACGCAGGGCGTTACAGGGAGAAAGAACAGAGGGGGAACACTACACACTTCTCAGGATACAGTGACAACTGCTCTCACCAAAATATCTGCTTCATAAAAGGCCTAGAAATGGCACATTTTAACCCAGTCTTCAAAAAGCAGACACAACACACACAAGAACAAGCTAGAATTCTAGAAGGAGCTAGAATTCATCCATAACTCCCCACCATGAAGACAGAGAAATACATAAATCTCATCTCATTTTGCTACCACTGCTCAAAGACACCAGACATGACCAAAAAGCCCAGTGACAAAAAGAGAATCCCACCTGCCTGCAGTTACCTCATCTTCTTGCACCCTGCCTCTCACTCAATTCTTCTGGAAATACACATTGTGGGGTTCTACAAACATCATTTTCATTCCCTTTTCAGGGAGTTGTCCATCATCAGTCCTTATTAGTGTGCCTAGCTATGTCAACTCCACAGAAAAGTTTCAGCCTCCTCTCCAAACATCCCTCAGCCTCTTTCTCAAAAGCCTGTGAGGAAACAGAAGCAAACACAATATAAAAGCACTGGAGCATATGTCTATACACTTTCCACCATCAAAATAGAAAAACCACTGACCCAGAAATACCCTGAACTGTGTAAGGTTCTCTAAAGACCCCAAGCAATCAACAGAATGTATCTTGGCTTTACACGAATCAGAATAATATTTTTCTTTATCTTTTTTTCTTCCTCAGACAAGTGCAATGGGAACCTCTCACGGCACGTGACGAGGGCTGTGCTGAGAAGGCTGGAAGGAAGATCAGAGTGCCCAGAGACTGTGGAAAAACAGATTTACTGACTTACATGAAACTAGGACTCTAAGCTGTAAGCAAAAAGGATTTTCTTTAGTACGTGCCTTGATGAAAAACCTTCTCAAACCTCTGTAAAGTGTGGTATCCGACCGAGCAAAGTGGAACAGGACTTTTTGTCCAATGCACAGGCTGGTGTGTTCCCATGGCAGGTGGACAGGAACACCAGAGGGGCACTCTGCCACAGCTGTAGGTGATGGGGCTACCCTGCTTTTCTAGTAAGAAAAAGTACTTTTTCATGTTCCCTGTGCTACGCTGAATTTGTTGGACTCCTATTTAAGAAGCACACAGCCCTTTGCAGCACAACCTCAAGGACTCTGTTTTTCTCCATCTACTTCGACAACACCGATGGGTTTTTTGTAGGGTTTTAATATCCCATTAAATAACTCAAAAAGTGATGCTCTGATTATTTCATAACACAACATCAGGGAAATAAGCACTTCCAGCTGCTGTCAGGTAATGACCACCTTAAAGCGTAGCACGGCTTCTCTAAAATTCTCTCAAACAACTGTTTGCAATTGTTGCATCTGAGCAGCATTACGCATTTCCTTTGATTCTGATGCACAAAAGGAACTGCTTGAGCCCCAATCCTGCAGTGGATCAAGGGAATGCAAACAAAGCAAGTCCATTCCATCTCTCTTTAAATGAATCAGAGAATATCCTGAGTTGGAAGAGACACACGAGGGCCATCAAGTCCAAATCCTTACCTTACACTACAGTCTGTTTAAATTAAGAATAAATCAGCATCCAGTGAGACAGCACTTCCTAAAGTCTCTAGCATACAAAACACTTGTTAATATTGCTACAACTGTCTTGCCAGCAGAAAAAAAAGTCAGATAAACCCTGAATCTACTGGCTTTTAATACTAATCTTACATGCCTATATACCACCTACTAAAATGCATGTCTTAAAATACAAAAAACCCTCCAGTTCTTTCATATTAGTCAGACTGATTCTCCAATAAGGACAGATTCAACATTAATTTGGGCCTTAAGAGAAGCTGAAAAAGCAGGCAAAGCACTGAATAATCTTATTTTGATGCATTTGCATTCATGAAAAATACCACTGAAACTCAGAAAACTTCGATTCATATTTTTTAAAAAATTGAAAAAAAAAATCCCTTTGTTTAGTGTCAATAATAATTTCGTAACAACAACACTGCATACACAGAATTCCAAGCTGCCTTTGGAGACAAAGTGCCCCAGTGTCAGTGAGGCTTTCAGAGCCAGTCCCTTTGATCCACACTTGTGAGGAGCTCCCTCCCAAACACCCTCATTCAGTTTTCATGCCTCAGCTCCCAAGGGACACAACAGCAGTTTGAGTGTCAGCCTTGATAAGCAAGAGCAGGAGAATAATCCAGAAACAGTTACACAGTTTGTTATTTCCAACCTCAACCTGCATTTTTCATCAGTGGTGTTGTACCATTACAAGCAATATCTGAGTGCTAATATTGCTGTTTTAATGGCTCACCAAGTTCATGAATAAGCCACAAAAAATAAACTCTCAAGAGACTGGAAAACATTTGACAATTTCCATTTCCAAGGTAGACAAAGCAGTTAATTTTAACTGGTTTAATTTAACATTAAATTGTTCATTTTGCCTTCTCCCCTCAGGCATATCAATCACCTTTCTTGAACTCCTAATTTCACACTCTTCCCTCCATATCTCTCAGGATGACTTTCAAAACCCCAGTAAGCTTCCCAACCCTTTTTGAATCTGAAAACCAACCCACAAGCGCCACATTTCTTATCCCTCTGGCAGCCTCGCTCTCTGTTGGACAGAGCAAACCGTTCCATTAAATCGGGATATGCTCCAAAGGCTCACAGCAAGCACCCAGGAATGCTCTGTGTGTGTGTGTGGAGAGCACTTGTGCATCAGGGCTCAGAAATTACATGCTGAGTTCACCAAAAAGACTGCTGGACCTTGCAACAGCATAAAGAAGCTGTCAGGAAGAGAGAGGGAAAGCCATTCACGCTTGGTGAGGTATTTAGGTTTAAAACTATTCATTTCTGATGGAAAACAATCGAAGGCCAAGGCAAAAGAGGCATTCTGGTGTCCAACTGTACTCCAAAATACGCCTTTAGTGATGGAACAGAGAATTCCAGCAGGGAGTGCGGCTGATGGAGAGAAGTGGATGAACGCAGGGGATACAAAAAAAAAAAAATCATCTGCCAAAGGAGGAAAAACCACGGAGCAAATGGACTGGGAATGGTAAAGAGGCAGCAGCAGAGGCCAGCAAAGCACAAAAAGGATGGGATTGAGGAGCAGCAGGACTCCCCTGGGTGTCACAGCACCAAAAGCCCCCTGGCACTGGGCAGGCACAAGTGGGTATTGCTGGGGCTGTTTGTGTTGTGGGTGTGAAGGTCAGCTACTCATGGGCACTTAACGTCAAGGGACATCAACAAGGACAAAACAGGATCTGACTTCTAAACTGACACTTTGTTTTTACTGACTTCTAACGAGACATAATTTGAAGGGCTTAAAGAGGAGGACAGGCAGCCAGAAGGATTCTTTATTAATCTAAGGGTCAGCAGGTAAGTGCAATTAGCAGTGCAGAGAAAGGGTTAAACCAGTCAGTTTTGTGCTAAGACAAACAAACAAACAAATAAATCTTTCTTCAGTTCAGGCTTAAAGGTTCTCATCTCTTCCATAAGAGAGCACAGATGATTCCCAGCTGTTTGGCATCTGCTGCACTCCTACCTCCAGAATGTGTTCTTTTTGTCATCAGATCTCTCCCAACACATGGATGGGAGGACTCCCATCCCCTCCACCGGAGCCTGCGTGTTATTAAATGTTCCTTACACGTTTCTGAGGGTGGAAATCAAGAGCTAGGCACCTACAGGAAATGTGAAAGCAGGATCTGCTTATCCACACCCAAGAAATGACATTTTCCACTTGGTACAGGTATTTAATTAGTGAAAGAATCTAAAAGCATCACCCTTCAACCCAAAGCAAGATTTTTATTATGCTCACTGCTAGCGAAAAAAAATTTAAAACTCCAAGCTGGAATTTAGAAAGGACAAAATGTGTCTGTTACTCCTACTTATCATCAGGAAATTCTCATATTTACTGCACGATTCAGAAAACGCTGTTGTTACTGAGCTGCAGCCTTTTTACAAGTGCAAGATGAGCTAAACTTCTGGTTATTTTGTTCCAAAACGCGGAAGTTTTTGACCACCTGAAAACAAATTTGACCACATTCAAAACAAATAAAAAAAATGTCTGTGTTACTTTTGGCATCAAATTATTCTATAGAATCACAGGGATGAAACAGCTGTGCAAAGTCCTCAAATTGGCTTGCTTTCTTCCTTTCCAATAAACCTCTAGCCTGCTTGGAAAGTCCTATTTTTTCCAGACTTCACTTTGGGAGGCTTATTTGGTAATCAGTCATTTTTCACATGCTCTCTCACTTTCTAGCAGCTGTGTACATACAAATTTCCATAAAAACCTACACATATCCACTTAAAAGATCAAACTCACAGGCTTGAAACCCAGTAAAGGAGGAAAGAAAAAACAGCAGAGCACAAGTAGTTGTCAAGACAAATTACAAACAGAAGTTATGAAAGCAACATTTACCTATTTTCTCTTCAAAAACAAAACAAAACAAAACAAAAAAAGCATTAAATTTTCATGCTAATACAAGCACAGGAGTGTATTTGAAACGAATCAGTGCCAGCCCTCTAACATTGCCCAAAAACATTAAGAAGCAGCACTTTTCCTAAATGCAACGTTTAAAAATTCAGTAACAGCAAGAAATGTAAAGCTGTGGTCAAAAGATGCCCGAAGTTAAGCCAGCTGGTTTGTAAACCACTATAAATGGCACAAGATTTGCATACACAGCCTATATGGGGACATATATAAAATCCAGGGCCCTCATTATTAGTAAATTCCTGACGGTGAGAAGCCCTGAAATAACAGCAAATATTTAACAGCACCTAATGGCAGTGCAAACACACCTCTGCCCAACAGGGAAGGGCAAGACAATCCCTTGGCAAAGCATCTCAAATTCAGACAGGCAGAATTAAAACACATTTTGGAAGGTAATTATGAGAACCGTGCCTGAATAAGGCTCTGGTTTTTGTAAAAAGTAGAAAAGTTACTTCTCTTTGCCAGTTGCTCACACGTGATTATGGACAGTCACGGATATTGAGCCCAAATAACGTATTTTTGCTTTAAAAAAAGGGTTTGACAGAAGTTTAAAAAGCCAAAACCTGTTATTTATATTATGATTAAAAACAGACACTAAAATTTTTGGTTTGCTGATGGTGGTGACATTTCTACATTCTACAGTCACCAAAGTTGCCAGGAAAAAAATTAACCAAATATATCGAATCCCAAATGGAAATTCAAACAACTTGCAGAATCTGTGAAGCAGCAGCTTCACAGCTTGGTTTTAGAAAGAAGTTTATTTCCCTGTAAAATTTATTAGTTGTGTTTATGGAGCTCTCTGGTAAGGGGTCAGAACTGAGAAAAGATTCCACTTCAGGCTATCCATCCCAAGTTCTACAGACAGCAACAATAAGTCCAGTGTCACAGTGTGGGGGGAACATCAGGCTGCCTCCCTGCAAAACAAGTCTTCAGCTCAGAATTTTGCAGAGATTCTGAGTTGGTCAGCAAGTATTTGGCTATTGATACACGATCAGAATGAAGCAATGGACAGTTTTCAGGTAATTTGCAGGTAAATACCTTGGCATGACCCATTCTGAGTATGACTGACAGAGGTAGCTTTATGTTTTTACAGCAACTGTTAATTGCCAATCCTTAATTGTCCTGCCTTTAGAGGGCTCAGGGCGTCAGTGCCCTGGCTGGGGCTGCTCCAGGAGTTTTCCTTCACCAGGACTTCCAGTCCTGGATGCATTGGCACCTTTCAGACTAAAAACTGATATCTATGAGCATTGGTTATGTATTATTCCTACCAAATTAGCACAAGCCCTGCCCCAGCAGCGGCAGTTTGCCATCAAGGCTGAAGCTGTGTTATGATTTCCACTGAAGGGAAAGTTGAATTGAGTTTCTATGTCTCGCTGCTTGCACCTGGTATCCTGCTATAAAAGGAGATTTTGGACTTCACCTCTCTTCAATACAGAACTTGAAACTGAAGTATCAGAGAACACATGCTTGCTACTGAGGCATGTAATTTCTTCCTTCCTCTTTATTCTAAAATTATTCACGTTACCTACTTGATGAAAAAAAAAAAAGCCCAACAACCCAAGCTTTGAGTCACAGATTCTTATCACAGGGACCCAGTTCTCAGGCAGCAGTGAAATGCATGCTATCCTGTCAGACAGAAAATAATTTCTTGTCCCTGAATAACAAAACACGTATTTACTACAGATACTGCTTCGGCCATTTAAGAAATATTTTAATGCTTTGCTTTTGTCGTTTTATCAATGCTCCATTTGTGTTCAATAGCATCCTCCGTTGTACAGAGCAGCAGGATGACAGACTCAATCACTGCAGCTTGACATTAACGTGCTCACATTCCATGGCTACAGCTTGGTTAGGAAAGCCATGAAAGAGTGAATTTAATATATGGCAGAATACCAGATTTTTTGTTGTTTGTTTGTTTCAAATTCTGCAAACCATCTCTCTGATCCTGAATAGCAACCAAGTTTCCTCTCCTTCCACTAAGCTGGTTTTGTTCATTCTCCTCTGGCCATGGCCTCCCAAAGGAGCAGGGATGATTTCTCCATCACTGCCTGCACCTGCTGAACTGCAAGATCAGAAATACTTCTTTGAAGACAAAAATATTTCTGATTTTCCATCACTAATATATGATTATTTATACAGCCCTACCAGCAGAGGAAAATGGGGATTCATTGTCGATGGCATTGACACCATCTTTACTTCAACAAGCCCATTCAGTTAAGAGACAAAATGAGCTACAGTAAAAATTCCTTTAACTACTGGGAAACCCCTCTTTACACGAGCATGCCAACCAGTGCTGTCAACAGCAGAGGTGTCCCAGGTCACCTGCAACCATCAGAATTTTCCAGAAAACAGCCCTGAAGGCGAAAGGATAACACTTCATCACTTTTAATTTGCAGGACATTGCTCCCGTTTAAGTTACCGTGTAAAAAATACATTCAAATTTGGGAGGGGCTGTGCTTTAAATATGGTTCAGGCTAAAAGAATTAAAATGTGACATGACACAGTGGCAATTACTGCAGTAAATGAAAGGGTCAGCTGTTCCCAGCTCTCTAAAAGGAGGAGGCAAACATCCAGCGAAGAAACACAAAATCCATAAAAAAGTTTTCAGCCGGTAATTTTGTATCAATGGACACAGATCTCCCCAGAGCAGAACACTGAGCCTCCTAGCGCCATTACTCTTTCAGGCCAGGGACAGAACGGAGGCCACACAAAAGTGACTTTGTACACTTTGACTGGGCTGCAGCCCCCAGGACCTGCCCTCGCGCTGGCAGGAAATCGCCGCTGCCTCGAGCCTTCATCTACCCACGTGAAACAGAGACCACAGACCGGCCTCTGTTCTCTCCTAATTGTCAACATCTGCTCTGCACAGCTATGAATAATTTCATGACACACACAAAAAAATCTCTCCTACTGACTCCAAAGGCTGTCGGGTTTGTGTTTTTCTTTTTTTTCTTTTTCTTTTTGAAGGCGAAATCTGACGCTGAAGTTCGGCTCCTAGGTTAAGACGTGCGTTCTGCTGAGAGATGCCATTAGAACAGAATTCAGGGGAGGTAGGAAAAGCTGATGGTGCTGGTTATTCCTTTTTAAAGTCAGGGGGCCAAATGAGTGTTGGCAGTTGAGATAACACACCGTTTTCAAATACTGAAGAGAAATGGAGCACCTGCCCACTGGTGGAGGGAGCAACCCCCATGAGAGGTGGCTGTGATCCCTCTGCTTGATTCACGCCAAGGACAACAAACCTCAACTCAAACATCTCAGCCCAAAAAAAGTGAGGATGCAGATGGACCAATGGACACATTCAGCACAACCTGAGTTTCAGTTCAGAGAGAAAACACATTTGAGGACAGCTTTAGCAGCGCTGCCACTTGAAACCTCCCCTTTCCTGCTCTCTCAAGTGAGCCATCAGAGGTTCTAAGACTGTCAAACATCTGAATTAATTCCTTTTCATTTCACAATCACAGACTTACTTATTTATTTCTAGTAGAAGAGTGCCAGTATGAAAGGTATGGCTAAAACGCTGGGGACATGGCCACACTACAATTTTAGATGGTCACTAGGCCTGGCTGAAAAGGGAGAGGAGAAAAGAAAAGGGGAGATGCACATCAGCCTGTATGCAGCCCTCATTAGCAATGAGACTCCTCATGAGCAGGAGAAGCAGAAGAATGGAAGGAGAAATAATTAAAGAACAAATCACAAGGGCAGTCAGCCCTTGCCAGTGTAATTCCCAGACACTTTTCCGGGGCTGGAACACAACGTGATAAGGTTTTCTCAACTGACTCCTGCACAAAGCAGAGGTTGACTGTTGGCTGCATACAGGACAACACTAGGAAAAAAAAAAAAATCTTTTCTCCTTCAGCTGAAATACTCAGGAATTACCTCACCCCTTATGGCTCTAATTGGGGATTTCTGTCAGTTATGCTGATTTGCTGAACTTACCAAGCTGTATTCACCCCGTGCAGGGGTGGGCATTTTCCATATCTGCCCCTTGGGGCCTCCAATAAAGACCAGCCCTCGTTCTACCTCCTGTACTGATATTGTCTCCAAAGTGTGTTGTTTCATTTTGAGGTTAAGGCATCAGTGGAACTGGACGTGCTGCTCACCTTGAGATGATGAAATTGCCCTAAGTGCACAGACAAATATCCATTCTTTATGAAAAATGTTCACAGCTACGCTGATCCAAGCTAACGCTCTGAAAAGCTCACTGTGGTTTATTTCCACAATTTCAGCTCAAGAATTTCTAATCACGGTCTGTTTGGCCAAGACTGCAAAAACAGAAGAAAAATCCCATGTCCCAGTTTGACGTACTAAAGAAAAAAAGATACATTAAAAACTCAATTACTCATTAAATCTGGATTTTTATACGCCAAATCTGTCAGACTGGACAATGACTCTGGCTTTTTTTACAACACAGAAAGGAAAAATATAAATTCAAACATAACAGTATAACATACACTGTTAATACTTGTGAGAGGATATGGTGGATGTAAATATTTTAAAACTCCGCTTCCTTGAGTAGTTAAAAAATCAGAAAAGCAACAACTACCGTGGAGACAAATGTTAAACATGGCAGGGTGAAGTCAGTATGGAAAAGTATTAAGGAACAAAATCTTGAGTGTGACAGATCAGATAGAATGTGCTTAACTCATGCTCACATATAATTTTTAAAACAGTGAAAAGCTGTTCAGTGCACAGTGGCAAGAGACAAAGAAATGTTTTTTCCTATGCATAAGGCTACAAGAGGGAACTGCATGGTAGATAAAATATGTTTGAAATCCATGATTTTTATTACAGTAGAAGCCACAGCAAAAATAATTCCCTTCTTTTTTTAGGAATCAGCACTTTGATGTTCAAATTCAAAGAAAGCAAATGACAGAAGCGAAGGGTGAATCAGCTCTGTGCTCTCACATATGGACAACCAACTGAAAAATAAACATCACTGAGTTGGAAATGTCTGTTTGCAGTGGGCCTTTTGTCTTGAAAGGAAAAAAAGAAGTTAGGGTGACTCCAATATCTTATCTATTACTTTAAAATAAAGACTGGATTTTGTCCCTCAAAGGAGGCAAAAGTATAGTTCCTTAAACTATAAAAGGCAATGATATTGTGGGGCTTCAGGGCTGTTTATTTGGAAGTCAGCACAAGCACATCAACAGGATAAATATGGCAGATCAAACAAGAATTAAGTGGAGCACTCAGAAACTGGAAGTTATTAGTTAGCTCCATTCATGTCCTTAACTGCAGCTCTAAATTAACAAATAGGTCTTCAATTTATTTTAACATCTTGCCCTATTTTTCAAAGCAGTTTTCAAGAGTATTGAGTAGACATAAATGGCAAAAATAACTTGGAAAGCCAATCATGCATTTCTGAAAATTCAGAAATGAACCCTGGACAGTTTTCCTGATTTTTTGGCATTACCTGTCCACCTCCTACATCAAATGTCTGTAAAAACGGCATTTAGGGTGCAAATCTGTTGCATTCCTTATTGGTATCATTAATTACTAAAAATACAAGAAAATATCATCAGCTGGAACAAATGATAGCTCACACAGAAATAGCTGTTTCCTCCCAGTTTCATTTCTATGCCCATCAAAGTCACATCAGGCTTTTTCTGCCACACAAGGATCCGTCATGCTGTAATGCTGCATTCATCAAGAACATTTTGGAATAAAGTCAAACTTATTGTGATCACAAGTCCCTTTTATACGATATTACAATATTTCTGTTCCATTTTAACATAACCATGCATTATGAGCCACATTCCAGCCTTGCTTAATGATGCAAATGATCAAGCAAGATATGAAGAGGGAAAATACCAGCTATTTAACACTCCTTCCCCTATGGGACACCTTTAAACTCATGCAAAACTGCACACGCACAAAGCACAAGCTGTATACATTTCTGAATTCCAGCAAACCTGTTTCTAAGTTCAAAATATGTGACCCTGAGCTGCCTTTTCATAAAGCCTCACTGGGAAGTTCTAATTGTGCTTTGAGTTCACAGATGTGGCTAAGCCACTTCTCATTAAACTTCCTAGAATTCCATGAACCCTTTGACATGTATTTTCACATGTAAATATAAACACTGTCAAGCTTGTGAAACTTTGGTTCATTCTCCTCCAGAGGAGAACAAGGATCAACCGACCACAAAAGGAAGCAGCCAGTTGGGTTTTGTTTTTTTTTGATTTTTTTTTTTTTATATGGTGGAGGCTCAATCCCCTAATGCCACATGGAATCTGCTGTAATAACCAGTGACTTTGGCTGTTTCCCCTGGCAGAAAAACATCAGGAGTTCACCATTAATGCCACATTTTTAGATAATATGGGTCAAGGAAGAGGAAACAGTGATCAAAAAAAAAAAAATCCCAAGGAAGCGTTGAGCATCTTTTTANGGGATTTCAATCAGCCTTTTCATGTTTTATTCATTCTTAAGTAAGAAAGCCTTTCCCTCTGGCCAGTTTTTGCCTTTACTGACATAACCAGACAACAGGCATTGCACACATCCACTGTCAGATTGCTGCCTTGATTATTATCACAGTTGTGACACGTGGACAGCCAACCCAAGCAGTAATAAAGTGGAATTTTCTGTCTGCAGGTAGACAAAAACAGCTGCTGTAAGCCAGAGATATTCAATCCGTGGCCCACCTGGAAAATTCATCCAACTTGCAGTCTACTCCAACCAGCTTCTGACCACTGAGAAGTTCCTTATTGAGCCACATGATGATAATGGAATATTGAGTGCACTGAATTTATGGGAAAGGTCCAGCCATGCTATCAGGTCCTTCTTGCCTTTAAAATAAGCTCTGACTCCACCACAATGCTAGAACTATTTCCACATTGAGCATGTGTAGTAAATGCTGATTTGTAGCATGAATCTTTATCAAACAGTGATAAACTCTAATATAGGAAGGCTGAGAAAGCACAAAAGCACAGCTTTGAAAGCTGTCACTGAAATGCAAGAGGCACCTATCAGAGCACAGAGAGGTGTGTGCTAGGAAATGTTAATTATTGCTCTTCTGTCGGGTGGTCGGCGGAGATTATTGCCAAGAGCTACAAACCACCTGTGACCATTTCCAGATTTTATCCAACCCCAAGGAGCTCCAAGATAACCTGCAAAGTCCAGCATGTGTCAGGAAGTCATACAGACACAGTTGTGCAGAATCACTGTGGCTTTTTCAGACAGTTATTTATCCACACGAGGACAATCCAGCCTTATCACCCACACGCCCTTCCTTTTGGCAGGAGTCTCCTGACAAGAGCAAACTCTAAGTTTGCTGCCTGCTAAAGTGCACAGCCACATGAAGAGTGGAAATGTCTCTTGTGTTTGAGGAGGAAAAAATGGTAGGTCAGATGGGATTGTGCTTCAGGCTGAACAGAATAATCCACAGGCTGAGAGACTAAACTAACCTAAAGCAGTGATTTAACAGATGTGGGGACATGAACTCAGCTCTTTTACTTACACTCAGCAACAGCCCTGAAAAATGACTTGCATAAATATTTGTGCAATTAATCCAGCCTTAAAACCATTCAGAACTTTTCACTTACACAGCCCAGTAAACATTTCCAGTGTAAAAGAAGGGCTGCACGATCAAACCTCAGTCACATTTACAAGCACGATTTGGACTCGGATATCCCGTGGGATTAGTTTTAATCTCCATTTTTTTTCCACTTACTTCAACATCAAACCGGCCAGTTCTCTTAATTTGTTTGCTCATTTTTTTTCCTGTACCTGTCACCGTGATCTGCACTTACTGAACAGTTACAATTATCCTTTTTTTATTTGTTTGTTTTAACTCTTGGCCAGAAAGAGCAAGTCTTCCAGAACACGTGTATTTAAGGTTTGTATCAGTATACCCATAAAAGTGTGGTTTGATCACCTGTGCTTTATGCAGGAGATAACACTGAAGAAGCAAATATTGATCTTTTTAAATGGAGGTTTTTTCATTATCATGCTCTCTTTGTACTCTCTCACTTCCCACCACACTCTCTGGGGCATATATTCTGAAATTTCACGCATACCATAAAGTATCTTTGGAATGTTACAGTATAATTGTTTAGAGAAACATTTAATGGATGAGCAAGCATCAAGAGGCCAGGGCTAAGGGAAAACTTAAAATGCTGGCACCATTTTGTACCGAAAGATCTTCTCAGCATGAGGATGGGGATGGACATTTGATCCAAAAATCTCGTATTGACTCAGTTTAAAGCCAGAATCCAGCACAGAGGTGTCTGAAGGCATCTCCCAAAACATCTCCCTCCAACCACAGCTCCCAAACCTGGCTTTGGGCACTGCCCAGCAGAGCAATCCAGTGTCACAGCACATTATTTGATCAATAACATAAATGTTATGATAGGGGATGACATGAGCTTGACAAAGGAAAAAGCTTTTTCCTTTTTGAATTGGTTTCCCAATTTCCAGCACAAATAATCTGCATGTACATAGTGTGGAAATGCAGCAGAAGTGACTGGAAAGAGCTGGGCACTGAGTACAGAGACAGCTAAAAAAAGCTTTCACTACAGGAATCTGCTGCAGACAATGTGCTTTAATTAAAGCAAATTTCCTGAATTCCCTGAAGAACTGCCCCTCTCAGAGATTCTACAAATCCATTAGCACAGGTCCATCATGATAGTTTTTTGGGGTTTATGTACTGAAAAGAGTTTAAAAAAAACACAAAATAAAGCATAGGATATATCAGGGTAGATGAGTGGGACCTCAGATAATTGATCCATACCCTGATTATTAGAGAACAGCTGAGATGGCTTTTACTCCCAATTCCTCCTCTGCCCCATCCCATTTTAAGTGAGAAAAAGCAAAATATTTATCCCCCTACCTGAATTTCTAATCAGAAGATTACAAAAGCAGAAGTGCCTCGTGCTTACAGAAACCAAGCAGCTCCTTTAGCTCCAAAGCTGGAAAAGCCAAGCTGCCCCAGGCTTGGGTCACAGCTGAGCTTGTCTGATAATTGGGCACCTAAAATCCCCCTCCAAGGGGATTCTGTGGTGCTTAACAACATAGGGATTGTAGCTGGTGCAGCACAAATTCTCCAAAAGTTCAGACACTCACAGAGTTCTCAGAAATCTACTGTCCTTAAGGAACTTCTGTTTCTGCATTCAACTTAGTGGAGAACAGGTAGCACGTTAAAAAAATAATGAGGAACTCATAAATAGTGAATCTATAAAGCTCATCTTGTTAAACTCATGGGTAAGTACCACAAGTTCTGCTAATCTACCTGTGAACTGTGTGACTCTAAATTACATGTAAAAATAATGCACTTATTAAGGCTTTAAGAGGTATTTTTTGCATCTAAGATTGCAAGGGACTTCCCAGGTCATCATATTTGCATCCTACTGCTGGAAACACGATATTAAATAATCTCTTCCAGAACACATTGATGCCCATCTTATTTAAAATGAGGGTTTCGTTTTTTGCCTAATCTCAAAATCAGGATATTTGTTTTAATTTTCCACTTAATTCATCAAAGATCCAGTGGCCATTTAGATGAAACACTTCAGATCGTGTAGGACAAGCTTTTACATCCTCAAGCTTTTCTTTCTCTCCACCAGCACAGTGATCCAGATGCTGTCATCAGATAAATGCACTGGTTTAAATCTGCATTTTTTCTAATGCCACACTCACTGGCAGATCCAAATATTCCTTGGGTAACTTTTTCTGTAATTCCTTTCCCTTGGTGAATTACAGGGAGCTGTAATACCACTGGTGATTTTAAAACAAGGACTGCAGATTGCTCCTTGTGTTACAATGACCATAGCAGGGCCTGTCGGTGTTTTTTTGGAGTTAGGGGAACGCAACACAGCTTCTAATGAACAAGGATATGTTAATCTTTTCAACCACTTAAATCCAGGGGAAATCAAAACCAAATGTCTTTCTAACAGAGCATCCCAAAACCCAAGCCCAAACACTTGGATCTTAAGGCCTGCTGGGATGTTTTCTGCAAACCATCCATTAGATTTCTTATATTCCGCACAACATTCCTCCACAAGCTGGATTGATTTCTTCCACAGCTTAACTTGTTTTTGCCAAAGTCTCTCTTAGCCTCTATTTTAGTTCAGCATTGGCCTCCTGCCTAATGAAACAACCGTTCCTTATGCCAAAACTGTCATCTCCAGTTGCACAAGATGCATCTCACTTACAAACAATGTATAATGAGCCTGATGTTCAATGCCTGAAGAACTGCTGTCTTAAAATGACCCTAAGCAAAACTTAAACAGACACAGGAGTGGTCAGTACCTTGGGTGGGAGAAGATTCATTCTCAAGATTGATTTTTTTTTCCCCTCTCCTTTTGTATTCAAATCCACTCTTTGGAAAAGAAAGCCATAATTTTTGAACATGAAAGCACATGTAGTTAACACAGGCAGCAGTGAGACATGAGGGCTCACTCCAAACCTGAAAGCTTCGTTCTCACTCAGTGTGAGATCACTGCTCTGCAATGACCACGTGCACCATAACCTTGGCTTCTCTTGAACAAACTATGTTTAAATGTGAGAATCTAATAACACATTAATAAACTATCAAGTATTGCTTATGACTGGAAAAAAATCCATCCAAGTAAGCCTCTTACTCTATTTTCCTGCTGTAATTTCAGGCTGAAATAAAGCTACCTGTGTGAGAAGTTGTTCCTGGGTGAGGTTATTGATCCAGCGAGTGTATCGTTCAGTGGAGTCCGCTGGCTCTCTTCTGACTTGGCAACCAATAATCTAAAGCAAAATGAGATAAATCCCCCAGGTTAAACTGCTGTACACCCACATGGCAACAAAACAAAAACAAACATTTAAAACATCCCAACTCCAAGAATTAAGATTATCTATGCAGTCCTTACTAGCCCCCTTCTATGTTCATAATAATATGATACAGTTGCTCTGTTCAAATGTTAAATATTTACAGAGTTTAAAGGTGTCTAGAAAACACTGAGGAGTGTCTTTCCAATAAACTCATTCTTGGGAATATTTGAACCATTTTGGTTGAAATCTTCAAAGGAAATTTTCCATAGGCAGACATCTAGAATGCAAAAATTCAACCTAAAGTTACTCCAGCAAATGAAAACTGGAACTTGAGTAACACCAGACCATCCTGCCAACAGTCCCATCACCTATAATACCCCCCATTACTTTTAATTAATATAAAATAAGCAAAACCCCCTGCATATTCTGATTTGTTTTGTTCATGGCAGAACAGTGTAGACAGCTCATTTTGATTTGGTCACTGAGGCACTGTACACCCACTTGAGCAATATCTCCTTATCCAATACTGCTCTGTAGCTGTACGGGTTAAATATGAATTTTAATATTATTATGCCAGTGTTCAGAAAGAGCTTCCAACATGCATCAGAGAATATCAGCAGGATTACACATTACCTGGATCTGCACAGACACATATTAATGCAATTTCATAGAAACACTGAACTGTTTACAAAAGGGAAAAGCTGAGGAGAACCCCAGGAGTGTGACTGGACAGAACTCTGCTGTTTGCTCCTCCCAAAGTCTGCAGTCTACACGAAACCTTCAGGGTACCACAGGACTTAATTATTTATGCAAAGTAAGCTGATACTGTTTAATACCAACTACTGCACTCCCATCATACCAAAACCCTCCATTTCTCTTCCTGATGTTGATCAGGATGTGTTTGAGGCTGTGTTTGTCCACTGAGAACTAACACCAGAGGCTCTTAGTGTTTCTGAACGCTAATTTCTGATAATCAAGCTCTGTTCAAGAAAAGGTGGGAAACTTCTCTGGTTTATTTTCCACCCTAAGCATTCATAAATCTTCCAGGTATCACCGTTTGCAAAGCTTTAAACTGCAGAGAGATGTGAGCAGCCAGGCCAGAGCTCTGCACGTGCAGTTGTGAATACTTTTGATGTGGGAACAAAAACACCACGAGAAGATCTTGCTGGGGGACTGCTGGCAATGAAACATCACTATGTAGAGTATGATTAAATACAATGAAAATAACAAGCACGGAGAAAAAGAAAATGTTATTGGCTCATCCCACAAGAATAAACCAGAATGTCTCTGAACTAGGAAATATCTCCTCAATGACAACAACAAATTACTGTGGAAAACTTCAATCCTCATCCTAACTTAAGCCTCATATTACAACTAAGTAAATACTAAGATATTTTCAGAAGGTTAGCCTAAAATTCTTTTGAACTGAATATCAGTTAGAAGAGTTCACAGAGATGTTTTTGCAGCACACAATGAAGATAAAAGCCTGCCAAAGTCATGTCAGATGTACGTCTATCCTGTGCTTCAAGGATGATTTTTATTTAAAGACAGAACTCTTTCTAGTATTCATTAATCAAGCCCTCATTAGCCTTCCCTTGCATATCCTAGGTTTTTCTAACTTACAAAGACACTTTACAAACCTCTGCATAAAAGGTAAAAGGGAAAAATTACCTTTTATTTTATATCTCAAGCTATTCAATGACAGCACAAGATGGAAATTTAGCTTCTTTATTTAAAGAGTCACGGTGAAGCTGAACAGATACAAAATACAAAGAGCTTTCAAAAGGTGAGAGATTAAAAAGGAGAATTTCAAATTTGCTTTTCTGAAAACCTGGTTTTCAATTACAGCCAAGTAGGAAGTGCAGTCATCTCTTTCCTGACAGCTTGAAATTTAAATTAGAAGCAGAGGGCAGAGTTTCACATTTTCATATTAATTTCTGAGCAGATTGATAATTTCATAAATGCTGTTGGTAATTGAAGGAAACTAAAGTAAATGTTGAGTCCAGGTGCTCAGCTAAAGGACTGTAATTCCCTGAGGTCCAAAGAACAACTGGTTCAAATCCCAGCTCCCCACACTCGAAGAGAAAACTGAGCAGGTTTGATCAATTATCTGCACACATGCAAGGAGAGGTGAAGGCAGACAGAAGAACTGCTATTAAATTGGATCCTGACAGCTCTTTTCTGGGTTATGCATCACTGTTTGTAATTTTTAGTGTTTGACTTCAAGTCTTAGCCAAAGTTCCCTCCTTCCATCTAGCCACACAGATAATTCCACTGCATGCTCTAATTTACTCCTCTGAATTTTGGCTCGTAACACTGGTTCTGTACTTACTGTACTGTAGGTCTTAAAATGCTTTGAGCCTTTTGGAACTGGAAAAAAAAAATTAGGAAAAAAATCCTCATCAAATAAAGTACTTATTTAGGAATTAGTGGTATTGCAGTGAGAAAAATCCACTGGTTATATTAAATTTAGCCATAATTTGGAGCACAATCTTTGGAAATGCATCTTTGCAACGCAACAGGAAAACAGCTGCAAACTCATTAACAAAGTCGACGTGCTGTAAGAAGTGCTGTGTTTGCTCTCCCCTCTGCCCTAAGACCTGCTCTCTTTCCATTTTCAGAACCGGCACCACTCAAGGCCGCTTTTATCATCATTTGAGAAGTTTGTTTTACAGACAAACGTGAAAACTGCCACGATGCAATCGAGTTTATTCCTAGACCCTCAGAGCCAAACAAATCCCACACCTCTCACTGCAATCCCTGCACTCGAGCTGTACCATTCCCCTCCCAGTGGGACTCCGACACGTGACTGGGATTTTTGACTTGCGGCTGCAAGATAAACACCACCAGGCTGAGCCTTTGATTCAGCATCTGCAAAGCCCAGCTCATGTAACCAGCTCCTTTCATACAATGAAAATCAGATTATTGAGAGTACAAACAGCTTCCTCCAGCTCCCCTGTGTAAGGTGTGGCAGCACAAGCAACTGCACACTGCTTCCATTTCCTCCGTGGTTTTATATTCACTGCACTGAGTGTTTCCTTAGAGCTTTCAGACCGAAGTGGAAAGTTTTTCACCGTTGCTTCTCTCATAAAAAAAGTCATTTTCTCTCTGGAAAGCAAATTACCTCAACTGATGTTGGACAATCAACAAGTGCATGTAATCACCTCAGGAATATAATCTCATTTTCCCTTCTGTCTATACCAAAGACACGCCGGAGCCTCTTCAGATCTACTCAGCCCCTTGAGTGGAGCAAATTCCTCCTAAGAGGTTCATGCAAACAAATTTGATTTGTCATTTAAGACATCACAGTGCCCAATTAATGTCTCTTCAATAGCTGTTGTATGAATTAATTCTTCCATTAAAAGGAACCTCCACAGGCAGAGCTTGCTGGGACAGGCCCGGGCAGCGCACACTGAAACGTGCTGAGTAAGGGAGGCACAGGGAGAGCTCTGCAAATTAACTGAGGGGGGGAAAAAAAATAGATTATTTGTATCTTACACAAAGAAGATTTTAATCGACTTCATGTCCAAAATAAAAGCAGTTACCGAAGGAAAATCCTGGATTTCAGAATTACAGATACAGAATGAGAGAAGATCACCAACGACCTCGCTGAACACAGGAAGGATGAAAATTAGATAGAGGTACAGAATTGAATTGAAATGGAGGACAGAGAGGTAAAATTCAGCATTATGTAGTTATGCTGCATGGCAGTTTAATAAAACCTCACATCCACTCATTTGTATTTTCACACTGCAAAATAACAGAATCAATGGATCTGATGGTTTTAGCCACAAGAAAAGAATGATATGACTCAAACTAGCGCTCTCTGTAAGCGGAGCACTCTCTAAGGGAGGGACGAAAAAACAATCCTGCTACTTTCTAACACGTGGCAGAAAGGTGTGACAGGTCCCGACAAGCAGAACAGCACAGGGTACAGCGACATGACAAAAAAAGAAATTAAATTGTATCTTTCAGAATTAAAAAATTTATGTTTCCAGACCAAAAGGAAAACACCCCAAAACCCTCTTAACTTCTAAATATAGATAATTTGTGAAGTTCAGTAGGGATGGGAGGGAAACAGCCAATGCCTTTGGCCTAGAGCTGTGCCTTAAAGAAAGGAGCAGCTCAGCTCTCGTTCATCTGCTGATTTCTCCAATTCCTTGGCCGGTTGTGCAATATTTGTTTCAGCTCTCCCAGGGCAGGTGAACAGGTCTGTGAGCCACCAGCGCCAGGAACTGTTCACGTTCACTCAATCCCATCAGCTGTCTTAGAGTCACATTAACCATCAAAGATATGCAGAATCCAGGCAGTTGGTTAACACAGGCAGATAATGCAAGAGATAAAAAATGCCTTCAAGCTCTGCTGCTCTTGTTCTAAAGCCAAGCTACAGAATATGCCAAAAATCCGCTTTAGAGATGCAAAACAGTGAGAATTGCTCATTGAAGAAATGCAAATGGTATATTCATGTTCTCTCACATGCCCAGGTATCCTACCTGTTTGAGACAGAGGATTGTAATTTCACAGCAAATAGGAAGGTGTTCGTTGTGACACTGCTACTGATGCACCTCCTACTGAGCCAGAGAAAGCAAAAGGAATCAATGTTATTTCCATTGCCCACAGTCTCACTCCAGCTGTTTTCTCACTGAGGTAGGAGACAGGGAGGAAAAATTAGCTATTTTATAAGCTCTTTAAGGTTACTCAGTATCTCCAAGATGATTCCCAGATTCAGTGGTTTTCCTTCAGCATGCCCAGAGCAGAGCCTGCTCCACCAAGCATCCACCAAGACAACCAGGGAGCAGACACAGCTGACATCCCCCTCTCTCCTTGAAACAAAAACCTCGGGGAGTTCTCAGAGGGTAACACTCTGTTGAAATTAAATAACAGAATAAATGTGAGGCAGACTGACAGACTGCACAGTGTGCGTGATTTGGGAAATAATTTCCTGGGCTGCTCCAAACTCAGAAAGTTGCTCTGAAGGACACTAGTATGTACACAAGGTTGGAGCTTCTCCAGAAGAACACAAAAGAAGGTATGAAGGCACGATTTTTTCAGAATGAAGAGAAACAGGACCTTGAATTTTTCTATTAATTAGCTGCCAACAAAGCATATATGTTTTGTGGTTGGTAAATAAGCAACACCTGCCTTGTCCTGGATAAGTGGGACAGATGCAGCTTCTAGGGATAAACAAAACCAGTATGATGTCCTTGAGCTTCACAACTGCTAAAAGCAGGGATTTGCACTGAGCCTTACATTTCTTAGGCAGAAGTTAAGAATTTGTAGTATAAAAGACAGAGTCTCAAAAACTTGTGTCTATTTACAGATTTCATGTCAGGGGGACTTGGACATGATGTAAAATAGTCACCAGAGGCGACAGCAGTCGTGCTTTAACAAAAAGCACAATGTATTAGTGACTTGTACTTTGAGATCCAAAATCCTCCACTCTGAACAATTCCAAGGACAGAACAGTTCCACCCTACAAGCCTTAGTTTTAAAAAGTGTTCCAGATAAGAGCAGCTTAAGAGAATAGAAATAAATTTACTCTACAAAGCACAATTAAGGAGTCTGTGATGCAGGAAATGAGACACAAAGGCTGCTGTTGTTACCTCAGCCCTCTTCCAGTACCTGAACCTGGGGCAAGCTCCTTGTTTTTTTCAGAGATGGAGACACAGGTTTCTTTAAAGAATAACTTGTTGGGAAGATCCCAGAGGCATCTGACATCTTTGGTTCTGCTGTTTAGTAACCAGGCTTCAAGTCAGAATAAGGAAATTTGCATTTAAGAGTAATACAAAAGAAGAAGAACCTCGGGGATTAATTAGGATTTGGAAGATTTCTCTTGGTGGGGGAAGCTGGAGACTTTTCCTGCCTGTAGATCTGTAGTAACAGCAACAGCAGACTGAAGCCTACAATATGAGGGCCCACTGGGAACACTGATCTTCAAATCTGACTCCCAGTAACAATCAGCAGGACTAGGATTAGGAATTAAATTAAATTTCTGGAAGTATATTGACGCTGCATAAAGTCAAAAATCCAGGTCAGGAGAAGTTGCAAAACAGTGGAAAGTGCAAGTCTGCAAATTAGAATTTCAGGAACAAACCAAAAAAGCTCACTGCTTCACAGGCATTTCTCAACCTTCTGCTTTTTTTTTTTTTTCCTTAATTTTTTTTTTTTTTTTTTGCCCCTCCACCTACTCTGGTTTATCAGACCGATTGAAGCCAGGCCAGAACTTCAAATACAGAACAAAACTTCATTCAAACATCCCCGAACATCTTCCAAGGCCAGAAAATTGAATGGCATGCTTATTCTGAGGACAGCAGGGAGATGTTCTTTTAAGAACAGAAGTTCACCCTGACACTGGTCAGGAGATTTGTGGCCAGGTCAACTTTTCAGGTTTGTGTTGCTTAGAACAGATCATAAAGACCCTTCAGTCTACTCAGGTCTTCTTTATTACTAGTTTGACTGTAATTTAATAGCTCATACTGAGGTTTGTTGGGCACTAAAGTGTAACAGAATATAAACAAAACAGCTGAAATGCTTTCTAAAAAGACTACGAACTGTTTAGATGAACTTAGCTTAATTAAAAAAAGTCTTAATTTACATCTGTAGAAGCCATATAAGCAAGAAATATGATAGTTCTTAGCACTAATTTCCATAAAACAAGCATACTGGATCAACTTGCCTTTCTGGTTTGTTGGCATCTGACTGCAGAATTACATTAACTGATTGATATCAGAACAAAAACAACTTTCAATTTATCCTTTTATTGTGTCTGTAATGCGAGTTAGGTTAACTGCTGCTCAGGTACCATTACAGCTATAATTTAATAAATTCCATTGCAAAGATTATCAGATGTCAGAAGAGCCCTAATGCAGGTGTGATGTGATGAGCAGGTACACATCCCACCACTAAGCAGCAGGTTGTTTGGCAGACATTCCTCAGCTAAAAAGACTGCAACGATCTCTGCTTTGAAGCAAGTGTGTTCTGGAGTTCAAAAAGTTCAAAAGGTGTTTAGTTGACAGAGAGGAATAATCCCAAAACTGTGTGTTTTGTTCAGATACCTGCAGGAAACATCTTCACGACAGACCAGGACAATCAACCTTTCCTTTCCAGAAACCTCTTTCACATTGAAATAAGTATCACCAGAGAAAATGTCAGAGATGTGGAAACAATAAGGCTGATTTTGCTGAATACTGCTGGTAGGAATACAAACTCACTTTTAAGTTTATAAAGGAATATCTTTGTCAATAGTATTGATAAATTAACTAACTGCCATAACAAGTTTTATATATATATATATGGTTTACAGTTCCTTAATTATTAAAAGCAGATAAACCATAGCTGTAGCCAGTTCTTTGCAGCTTTTCACATGACTTTTCACAAGGCTACATAAAAAAAGGCATTCTCCTTTAGATTACAGACATTAGCCAAACCTATATACTAATTTGCAAAAGAGTATCGCTCTTGTTGCAGTAAGATCTGGTTTTCTGAAACAGAGAAAATAAAAGACAAGAAGTTCAATCAAAGCTCCCATTCAGTGCAAGGATTAAAACTAAAGGAAAAGAATACACTGGTTATTGCTTTGCCTTCCCCAGCCCCACTGTGAAATTTTCATATCCTTTTAAAGATGTATCCGGAACTCTGTCAAAGAAAAACCCAGAAATGCGCACAAGGAGAAAGTACTCACACTGTTTGGGTGTTGAATGGCAACTTCGTGCTGCAGCCTAACCCGCTGTGGCATCATCACATCATCCTGGAATAAATAGCACACTGTTACTGAGCATAAAAAGGGTCACAGTACAGTACTGACACGCATTAGAATATGTTGCTAAATTAACATCATTTTCCTGGCTTGCAGTCAGAAATGCAAATGGAGCAGATATTAGGAGACTTCACACTTTTTTTGTGGAGTAAACTCGAAGCTGTTGGTGCTGGAAGTGACCAAAACTAGTATGTGACAACGGTGCTGTGAGCTCAACACAGGTCCACGGGCACCCACACGTGTAACATTTATTTCTCAAGAAATTCTCCAACTCTTTCACAACTCCCAGAGCAGCACTGGGCAGTGTGGGGACAAGGAACTGCCCTCAGTTAAGGCCATGAGATCTGAGAGAGCAAGATGAGGAAACGTTCTCTGTAATGTTCTCTGTAATCTGTACCTTGTTCCACTGAAAATGAAAAGCCTTCGGTCTCTACATCTAAAAATACATCACATTTCACGGGCACAAAACCCAGTACTTGTGAAATGAGAAAATTCTAAGGAAAAAAAGGGAAGTACCCACACTCATAAAATGCCTTGGCTTTAAAGTACATCACCTAGATCTAAATTTCATGTTAATACTTCTTCCACTTGTAGCATAAAGATCTGTTTTATTTACCTACAAAAAGATAGGTTGTTTTGTGAAAAGTCAGTAACTTCGCTATCCTGCTTTGAACTAGGAGAGATTCCTTTCAAAATTAAATCCTTTCTAGACGGTGATTTTACAATCTATAGAAACTGCAGCACAATATTTCTTCCCTAAATTTAGGCCCCTGAGCCTGAATTTAGGCCTCAGAGGGCAAAAAAGCCCCCTCTGATTTTTTCCACGTTGGTGCCATATTCCCCCCCTTTTTTAGATGCTGGTTAAAGCTAACACAGCCCATTTCTTCTCAGAGAATTTCCAAATAAACTTAATCAGGCAAACATAACTCAAAGGAGCCCTGAATTCCTGTTCTACAGACACTCTTTTCACAGTTCCTCACACTGAAATCATTCTGAGATTCCCATCAAAGCACAAACCCTCAATATTGAATTTTTCCAACCACTTTCACATTAAAACTTCCCATCAAGTCAACAGCAACAAAAACATTTTAGTGCTTAAATATCTACAGCTTGAGGAGTTGAATGACCTTGCTATAAAGGTGCCACTAGAGTTTTATCAAAACAATGCACGATAAAAAAAGTTTCAGAAGTAGGTCCAGCTATTTAACACAGTTCAAGGTTAAAGATAAAACAAAATAATAACAAAAGTGACTCTTATCGTGCGTAAGTTTATAAAGGATGGGAGGACTATGTTGTCAAAAGTGTTTTTCTGTATTTTGGATTTAGGATATGTTTAGTAATAAGCATGACAGCTGTTCCTGATTTTCAAAGCCAACAGGGCAAAAAAGCCCCCTCTGATTTCTCATGACTTCAAAACTACAATATTATTTACTTCAAAACTACAGATATATTTACCACCTAATCCACTTTATCAATAGAGCGCCAGAATTCCAGTATCAAGCAAGTGTTCCAATAAAACCTTCACCCTATTTCCCACAAGAAGAACCATAATCCTATTTCTTTATGCCAAATACAGAGCTGATTTTTGTAAATTAAAACCTGGTTTTCACACAAGCAATAGCAGATATATTTTAACTGAACTTTTACAAGTTTCCAGGGATCCTCAGATGCTTTCTTGTTAAATTAAAAATAAAAAAAAGGAAAATCTACCAGGATTTTCATGAATAGCCAGGAATTTCAATGCTCAGAACAATGCTACTCTCATATTTTAAAAGATATTTTTGTGCTACAAATCTCAGTGCTCACGATCCCACGCAACAGAGAGAACTCTTACATTCACAAAGATGAAAAATAATATACTCGATTTAAAAAGGTTAAATCAGCATGGAAAGCATTCAAACCAAATTAAAATAACCTCTGCACCGAAGAGGTCGAAGTCATGTTTTCATAACCACCCAATTTGACAGGAATGGCCCCGTTCCCCTAAGAAAACACTGTGTCAGTTTGATGCTATTGGCAAAACTCACACACATCTACAGATCTGGGGCTTAGGCTATCAGAGAGCATCAGCATTCTGTAAACTCCAGCTAAAGAGGGGGCACTATAACCACAAAAACTTCTAAATGCCTCTTTTTATTAATACAGCTTTGTTCTCTAATGCTGGAAAACTCTGTGAACTCTTACCCTGCATGACCTTTATTTCTTTTAATAATTCTGTCTCATGTTTTTATTAGCAGCTTTACACACACGCACTGCGCTGCTGTATCCTTCTGTGATACCTTCCAAGTTCATGAAAGGGGAAAGAAAGATGGGGGAAAAAAAAAAAAAAAAGAATATGAGTTTAGGACATAATCCCAAATACTATAATAAAGCAATTGGATGATGAGGAAGAACAGCACAAAATATAAATCACACCCCAGACAGAAATGAGATCCAACCATCATTCAGCTTTCTTGGATTCAGGTTGGTACCAGAAAAGTAACTGCAAAATCCAACTTTTTTTTTTTTTTTTTTGGGAAAAAACTGAGAACAAAACCTCAAAAATCAGGCAACCACTTTCCAAATTATTTTTCACTCATTTCAGACGGGGAAAAAAAAAAAAAAAAGGGGCCTATACAAAAAAGGGAAGTATGTTTAGTTTGTTTCTGTTTCCTAGGTGAGAGTAGGGAAGATAACAATCAACAGCAGCAGTGACTTACACTGAAAAATAATTTTAGCAAAACAGAAGTTTACAACGAAATCCAATTTTCTCTGTTTGCATGGAAGTCTCTAATGGTTGTCCCCTAGCAGATATGCAGCTGACAGGAACAAGAGAAACTTCCCCCATGGAAAGAATGGACAAAAGAAAAGAAATTTTAAGAAAATGCTAAATAAATGCATGGCTTTCCCAGTCATATACTCAGAACACAAAAGCTGCCCTCTTCAGCCAGGCTGTGTGGATCACATTGGGCTCCACACTGGTAACTTCATCATTTTCCCTTAAAAATTGGTGCTTCTGCACTCCAGAGAGTAAAACAAAATAGACAACTCAATGCACAACACACATCTACTTTTTTCAACCAAGGGCAAGTTCATGGAAAACAAAACATTAATTATAGCTCAGTATTGAGGTGCTTTCTTAAGCTCACATCACAGACCCAGCATCTCGTGCTTTTCCAAAGTCCTTCACATTTGGCTGCTCAAAATGGAAAAAGAAAGGACTGAGAGCTGATACACTCCACTCCTGCAAGAGCAGCACCTTCTCTCCATCACAGCTATTAAATGTAAAACACAACCAGCAGCAGCGGCGGGAGGAACGTTTCACTCACTGAGCAACAAAGTGGCATCTCCAAAATCTGTCAGTTCATCAGATGCTCCGTTCAGTTATCCTGCACCTGCTCAGACTAGAGGGGAAACAAAAATCTTTCTTTGCCATTGTTCAGTTCAGCTCCTCGAACCAGGGAAGTGAAATGCCTGGGACCTCCAAAAACTGGCCTGTCAACAGCTCTGCTGAGGGAAATACCCCGAGCCCAGGCAATCCTCCAGGGGCTGCTTCTCGAACAGCCCCTCACCATCAAATTCATTAGAGCCAGGCACTCAAATGGCACCCACAAATCACCTGAGACTACTGATCTGTCAGTGCTTGCAAGATCATAAGAAAAAAATGCTACTTTTCTGTTTCTACTCCCAAATTAAACCGAGAAAGAAGGGGACAACAAAGAAAACATTTCAAATTGAAGAAGCTGACTGCATCGAGCACTTGTCTTTTTTTTTTTTTTTTTGAGCATAGCAACAGTCTTTCTACATGGAAAGAGCTATGTGGTGTTCTCATGAGCCTGACAATCTTTTCATGGAATCTTTTAATTAAGTATTGCTATTAGTTGGTCAGGGAACTTTTGCTGTAGAAGCAGCTCCCATCTGAGTGCATTTATTCAACAAATGCAGACACGTGCCTTTCCATATCTTTCTTTTCTGTGGTCACTGGAGATCACCTTTGATTTTTTTCTCACAGTTAGATCACTGAAAAAATGATGTGTGAAGCAGGTAACTCACAAGGTGTTCAGTGGCAAAGCCAGTAAACCCAGCCAAGAGTAAAAGCCTCACCAGCAATCCCAAATGCCCTCTTTAACTACTGAATAGCTGAAGACACATGTAGGGAGAGGTTATGGCAAACAACTTCTGAAGGTTTGCTTCTTCATTTAGCATTTCGTACCAGACAGAGGCATTTAATCTGGCTTTAATACAAGCAAATCTTTACAAAACCACAATAGGAATGATGCCTTCAAGCACTCGTATTTTGACTTTTTGGGGCTCACTAGTGATTAGGAAACATGGACAACTCTTCTGGTAATGGAGTTCACCACTACATCCACACACCTGTAACAGTTTATTTCAGTTTTTAAATCAGAGGATAAGTTCCCAAGGAACAGTACGTTAAAGAAGAACAGAAAAGAAACACATGAACCCTGATCACATCTTCATTTCCCTAAGAA
The DNA here is from genome assembly GCA_013397395.1 of Sinosuthora webbiana. Taxonomy (NCBI): domain Eukaryota; kingdom Metazoa; phylum Chordata; class Aves; order Passeriformes; family Sylviidae; genus Sinosuthora; species Sinosuthora webbiana. Next base: position 284,451 of record VXBN01009626.1, read on the forward strand.
ACACGGACTAATTTGAAAGAAAGGAGGAATATTTCAGAAGTTTATTAGTGCCCGTAATGCATAATGGCAACTAAGAGGAAATCCATGCTTCCAAACCCAGGAAGTTACAGGGTGCCTGAATTAGTAACTGAATGTGCCTGACACATCTAGCACATCTGGCTAATTAAGAATTACCATTCCCAATTTAAATCATACAAACCAGTCTCCCAAACCAAAAGGCGCAGGTCAGCAGCTGCCAGTTCCTAACAGGAATGACAAATCTGGTGTGGCCCACCCTCATTTTTGGTGAATAAAACTTACCTGTGTCCCCGTGGCATTTTTTGGCTATTAGCAGGCAGTGACACTGTGGCAACGTGGTTTAAAGTCACATCTTTGAACTGCCTGAGAATCTCTGAAATTGTGATACACTGCCCAACAGAGCCTTTCAAAAGATTAAAACAAGCACGTTAAGTTCCCAAGTGATTATGACTGGGTTTGAAACACTGCAGGTCAGAAAAGGACACATTTTTATGTTTCTTCTTTAACACTCAGGAACTCTCTGAGAACACACTGAATAAACCCGAAATAATTGGAAACTACAGAGATTATTAGGATGAAACGAAAGCATGATCCTTTTTAAAGAAATACAGTGTCAGGCAAGTAGAGGCACGTTGATGTGCACATCAGTGAAAACAGCAGTTCAAAGCAGAATTTTTAGTGTATAAGAGTTCTGCTGTGCTACAAGTGGGTAAATGCTTCTAACAAAGGTGGCACCACCCCAGAGAAGTGACAAACTACGGCTACAGTGCAATGAAACTGGCAGATAAAGACACAACTGCAGACAATTTGAAGAAGAAAAGCTGACAGTGAAATGTATTTGCAAGATTAGCTCTCATTTTCCCGTAGTATAAATGTTATGTATGAAAAAAATTGTTTAGTAGCTTCAGTTTTTCTACTGGTTTTCCCAGAGGGGAAAAAAAATGCCTCAGTAGCTTGGAGGTGAAATCTGTAACAACAGCCACAGTAAAGAAACTCCACAATAGCTGTTAGTCAAACAGCTGCCACTTCATACTAGAAAAGGCTGATCAAATTCTGACAGTTCTGAGATCTGTAACCTTTTTTTTTTCCACATTTCTTCTCAGTTTGTTGTCCTCAGAAATCTGCGTTGAGAGACATAACACAAGCAGCTTGGCTCCAGCTGGAATGGCAAGCAAAAACAGCCTTGCTGGAGCCAGCACTTCCAAAGATGCTCCCCGATATGCTCATCCACTCATTTCACTTCACAGAGAGAACACAAGGATGCACAAAAAGCCACGGGTGTATTTCTCTATTGTAATGTGCACAAACTGCAGCCCCAGCCCCATCCCTCTGCACATCCACCTGCAGCAAACCTGAAACTGAGGCTGCACTGCTTGAAGGTCAATTCCTTGGCGTATCTGCAGCACATTCCAAAAGGCTGATCTCAAACATTCCTTCCTAGAGAGCTGGATACTGGGCTGGTGACTGAAATGAAGGAGGTAGGTGGTGTGTGGAAGCAGAGCTGTTAAACAGCTGGCAACATCTGTGTCCCAGCTATTATCACACAACATTTACTAACCAGAGCCAAAAACAATGAGCAATTTTTTGGGCTTGCAGCGGTTTCCACATCCATTTTATTTGCTCTGATCTGTTTTCAACAAGAAATGGTAGTCACAAGGAGAGACAGTAGAAAATACATTTAAGTAATGCCAGGCATTTACTATTTCTTTTGTAGCAAGATCAGGCCTCTGGTAGTCCAGAATGCCTCTGTTTTGAAGAAGCAATAGAAACTCATTGAACAGAAAATCTTGGTAACTTCCCCTCAGCTTATCCACACTGTAAACCATCAAATCCTCAACTCACTTCAAGGAATTTTTGATAATATTAAAGATAAACTTCTGCTAGTGATAATATTGCAGAAATACAGAATCATTACCAGGTATATTCCTTAATAATTGTAATTTGCTTCCCCGATGTTTTGTTTTCCTGCAATGGTCAGCCAACAGAAACAACACAGCAGCAGGAAGATTATAATATATGGTAATTAACAAATCGAGAATTCTGAAGAATCACTATGAAAATATGAATTAACTTCATTTACAGAATTTGATTTTCTAGTTTACTGCTAGTAATTTTCAAACAAGTAGATCTGTCTGGATTTAAAAAAGAGACTAACCCATAATCTACTTCAGTACATCATGGTATATATATTTGAGACAGAAGATATGAAGCTCCATGGGACAAGAGTAGATTATTTCTCATTCATGGGCACAGATAACTTCAGCCAGCTCAAGCACACACATTCCTCATCCTACAGACTCCCTAGAATGCTCTATGCACTGTGGTATCTGTCCACCTTGGAATACCTTTAACTAACAATATATCACAAAAATCACATCATTTTAACATATAAACAAAAAAANACAATGTGGCATCTGTCCAAACCTGGAATACCCAAATTCTGCAAATCATAAGTTCCTTTTTTGTTATTTTAGGTATGCAAACAGCCTCTTTTAACTAACGATACGTCACAAAAATCACATTTTAACATATAAACAAAAAAAAATTCTTCCATAGTTGATAACACACATGGAGTTTGCAAACTGAAGGATTTCCCTAATTAAAACCGGAGAATGGCTGTAGACTTCACATACCCGCTCTCACAACGCTTTTTACCAAGCACAGAAAAATGACAATGTTCAGTTGAATTGTATGTGAAAACCTTACCCTGTCAGCAGCCAGCTCATCCTGCACTACCCTAACCCACAGTTCAGTTCCAATTCAGAAGAGAAAAAAAAAATCAATCTTCAGGTGAAATTACAGGAGACCAGCGAGCCTTGAAGGTCCTGCTCTTCTTGCCTGCTCCCAGCACACGGCCCCACTGGTCTGCTCAGCTGGGCACCTTTGTGAAACCATTCCTGCATATTCAGCTGCACCAAGGGAGATCCTTATCTGGGGGTTACCGAGCTGAATGGCTTCACAGAAGATATCCAACAAAGGACAGGGGGGGAAAAAAAAATTCCAGTTGGAAGGTGAGACCTCTCCTATTTTACATCAAAAAGCCAGTAGATTAGCTCTTGCTTTCTCATCAATACAGTTTTCTGAAGAATGTGGGAAAGAAAAATCCTTAAAACACCTAAATACCAACCTTGCCCGGCCCTGTTCACAACAGCCTGTGAAATTTGATATAATCAAAGAATGATGTAAGGCTTTCTACAGGTTGGAATACAACTTTACAGCTGTAAATAGCAACCAGCACATTTAACAACCAAACACCTTTAGGCAGATTGTCTTTCAGCAAATCGACAACTCCATTAAAAAGGAGAGGATTATATTGATAAAACCAAGTTAGACAAAAAGCATTAACTTACTGAATCCAGAAAGCAGAGATAGGTTCCTGAGCTCTGAATTACTGCTTGATTTTTAGCAAATCCAACTGTTGAGAAAGCAAAGATAAAAATATGGAGGAGTGTTTACTGTTGCATCTTTTTAAATAATAATAAAATGAGGAACAAACGAAAGCAAATACAAAAATCAGCATCACATAAAGTACCAAATTTTTCCATGCTGAAAGCAAGGTAATTAGTGAATATTTCAATAGGATGCCTATGTCAGTCACCTTCTCTGAGTACCAAAATTCTACAATCAAGTAGAATAAGACCACTTTTGCCAGCCCTCTCCAAAGACATAATATGTAATGTGTATCTAAAAGAGGGCAAGTTTTATATCCAGAACCTCAGCTTGGACCATCACAGAATGCTTTGGGCTGGAAGGGACTTTTAAAGGTCATCTAGCAAAGAGCAGATGCTGAAAACCCTTGGCTGTACATACATTCATCTTTTAAGTCCTAAAAAAATACCAGCAAATCATAGAAGAGGCAGAGAAGGACCAGAAACTGCTGTTCTTCCCATCAGGGTTCTCAGAAGGACACAAAAAGTTCTGTTCCTTGGGGCTTGTGAAGTATAAAGTCTGCAAATGCAAAAACTTCCTGTGCAATTTATGTAAAGGCAGAGGGGAGCCAAAGCAGGCTTATTTATTAGAAACATATTATTTATTAGATACATGGAGCACAAAGGTGGCTTATTCATGCCACAACATGTTGTATCATCAGTGGAGACCACACTGAAATGTCACTTCACACAAATGACATCACTGGCACCGAGGGTGACCTCCTGACACTCGGTGAATCTTTTTACCAGCCCAATCATTTCAGGAAGCTGAACCAAAGAAGAAATATTTTTTTTGTCAGCTTAATTTCTGAAGCAGATGACTGTTCTGGAGGACCAAACAAATGGCAGAAGCAGAAAAATAGGAAGGAGAAGGAATCCACAGCTGAAGGTAAGGATGGGACTGCAGCAACCACTGAAATACACCCACAAGGAGGGAATGCTTACCTGGGATCGCTTTTGGAGGTAGACAAGGTGTACCTAAGGACATCCTGATCCTGAGTCCCTGCCCTGGGCAGAATTGTAAGAAAAGCTCACACTATATCCAGTGTTAGTCTGAAAAATGCTGCATGGATTCCACACATGTAACACTTAAACTTTCTTTGGGGTATTTAATGGAACCAAGTCAGGGAATCCAGCAAGATCACCCTGACCTGCAAAATAAACATTGTGAAGACACGCAGTACTGAAGGGTTTTTACTCTTTTGGGGGAAAACTGGAATTGTAAAGCCAAAAAACTCTCACCATGAAATGGAGCAGAGTCATTTTAAATAATATTATCCATGAAGTTTCTGATTTTGCATTTGAAAAAAAAAAGCAGAGTTCTGTAACTCTCTTATCTTTTTATGTGTTACAAGTTTAAGTTTGCTCAGGAAACAGATTTAACTGGGCTCAAAGGTTCCCTTAGTTGTAATGCACGTGCTCCTTGGCTATTTTGCTGAGCTGTCCAAGTACAGAAAAAAGACTTATGACTGCATTTCTTACTGCCTCCAAGGAACATTATGTCAACCACCACCAGAACACGACTAATAAAAGCTCTTCCTCGTAACTGTGTTATTTTTTCTCATGTACTTTAATCCCCACCTTCGCTTCTCTCCACTGTGGGGTTTTTTGGATTTATTATTTTACAGGATGTTTACATGCTACCTTTTACAGACCAATGAATATCTAATCTCATCTATACAGTAACTCTCAGTCTCCTTCCTACTGGCAGTAAAAAAAAGCAGCTGGCAAAGACAGGAGCTGCCACAGCAGCAGAGCTGGATCCTGGCATGAGCAGCTTCAGTGGGAAACAACTGATGCAAGTTCAACAGGTCTGGACATGCCAAGGCAGCAAAACCCCCAGTTCTGTGGAGGTGCCCAGTAAAGCAAGAGGTAAAAGAACAGCAAAAAAACGATGATAGAATTAAAAATTTGCCCAGCATCAAAAAAAAAATCAGTATTATCAGAAGCCATAGCAGCTGTAAAGCAGCCTGGACTTACATTTGAGTGCTGTCATTAACATACCCAAATATTTCAACAACCTTCAGTGGATAATAGTGAATTACAAGGAATCAAAAATGTAAGAAAAGAGTGAAGGAGGCTTCAAGGCAACTACAAGATGGCAATTATATTACTCTGTGAACTTTCTGAAGTACTTCAGGTCTCATCTTCAAATCAACCACTTTAACTAAAATCATGAAATATCAAGTATTTGCTATGAGAAAGAGTTGGAAAATAGTTTTTGCCATGTTTAAGACAGAAACATCCTGAAGTTTTTCATATGCCAGATATCTTTTAGAGGAAAGAGAGAGAAGAAAATACACGTATTTTTTTTAATTGTTAAGAAGATAAATATAACTCCCCATGGAAAAAAAAAAACAACTAGGTATTAAAAATTCTTTCACCACAACAAATTCTGTGTTTGGCACGAGTAAAAAAAAAAAAAAAAAAAATCTTTAATATTACTCTACTGAAGAAAATGAAATGTTTGTGCCAGGTCTCTGAGTTTTGTAAGGCCTGCTTACTTGGTGAAAAGAGCCTGTTACCATGGCTACAGCCGTAAAAACTTAAGCCTCAGTGAGATATTAACATTCCTCACTCTTGGAAAGAAAAAGGTTTCCTTTTTTTTTAGGCAAGTGACCCTTTCTTTTTCCCTAGGTTCTCCCCCTTTCTTTTACATGTTAGAAAAGAATCAGAAATAAATCCTAATCTTGTGTAAATAGTTGAAGATGTGAAGCCTGACCAGTACATTGTTCCTGTACCAAAGCATCTTCTCTTAAAGGCAAGACTCCTTCCAGTTGTACCTAGTCCTCAACGAAATGAAAGTAGATCACCAAAAGCAAACAAATACCATGGATGTCAAGTAAATTGCTTCTAAAATTTAACAGCCATGAAGTAAAGATGTCCTTGTTTTAATGGTGACCTGAGAGTGTCTTCCACATGGATAAGCCTGGGTTTGTTTTTTAGCAGCACTATGCATTTCTCACTACTATTTAAATAGTGCACAACTGCCCCTCCCACCTGCAATTTATTAAGGATCTGTTCAGTCTCCAGCTACCCCAACAATGACAAATGCATGCTACACCAAAAAAATAATCTGACATATCCCTAATGGCACAATGGAATTCACAACTGGAGCTCAGTTTTAGGTTCAGTTTCCTGAAGAGCAAAGGTGAACAGACATCAGAATTCTAAATTTTTTTTTAAAAACCATCCTTCTTGTGTGTTCTGGCAAACTGAAACCTCTTTTATACACAATTGATACAACACTCAAGTAGGAACAAGACTTTAGACATAGCAAATGTTTATAAAAATGGAAAAAATGTTACACAACACCAGGGTATTAGCAAAAACATTACTAACTATCTTAGAGTATCAGAATTAACAACCTCTGGGGTTATTCTTTGACTTCAGAAATTGCAACCCACTTGGTTTCTTGATCATCAACTACTAAAAGAAGTCAGTTTTGAAAGGAGACTGATCACCCAGCAGTGGAGGGAGGAGAACAAAGAAGAAAAAGTCACAGGATTATGTGTAATTCTTGACATTGCTCAACTCCAGCTGTATCAGTTGCCCAAAAGAGAAAAATTCCCTCTAAAAACCTTTCTGCCTTTCGTCATGACCAGCCCAATAGCTCTAATATTACAAGCTGCACTGTCAAAACAACACCAGTTCATGCTAGAGGTATTAAAACACTAAAAATATTTATAGTAAGGGTTATGCTGTGTTACTTCAGTATTGCTACGTCTGACAACTATTTAAAAACAGATGTAAAGCCTCCAGTGAGCAGAAAGGACAGTAAATAAAGCCAGGGGCCTCTACCAGGTTGCAGATTAATTCAGTGCACAAACTCCCAGTTTACTTGCACGTTTCAACAGGGGATGGAAATCAAACTTTCTGAACCAGAGCTGGGCTTTTGCACAAGAAGATTTTTGAGGAGACTGTAATGAGCCTGAGTTTCTTTCCACTTCAAACAGGACGGCTAGTGAAAAAACAGAAACTGCCCAAGTATTGTGTTACAGTGTTTCCAAAGTGTGACTTTTAAAGAGAGAACTTCAAAGACACAAACTTGGAACCAATGTTTTAACAACTCCTACCTGTCTACTCATTGAAACAAAGTCCAGAATGACAGAAATGTTGGTCACACAGCTCCAGTACGAAATGTGAGCACACTGTTCTTCCTTCGTCCTGCTGTTCTTCCTCAGAACACAGAGGTGACCTTCCAACTTCACTGACACTCAACAACAGCTCCTCCAAAAACCAACCGAGTTTTATTTCTGTTTTACATTTTAGGAAGATTTTGTGCTAAAACCCCATAAACATAAACTAACCAAAACAAGCCAAAGAAAAACCTGTTTAAAGGTATTTGTTTGTAATCTCCTGCAGTGGGTGTGACTCATATTAGCATGCAGATGAACAGGGGATCACATCACACACCTGTCTGACAGCTCACTAAACATATTGGTTTAGCCCTCTGAGTGAATACTTGGGACTTTAGTGAGAGTTTTTAGCTCACATCAAAACTTCTGAAACCTCTGTTTTGATTTGATCATTGAAGCAATATCAGAAAGGTATTTGTGTTCTATTTCAGGGTCTATTTCACTAGACTGAAAGATATGCATTTGCTTTTAAAATCTTTACGCAAGAAATTATTTATTTATTTTTTCCTTAAAACCCATCTCCTGGAGATAAATCAGATATCAGAAAGCCACAATAAAATTGCAAGCATTAACAACACTGTGTATACTCCAATTAAACAAAATTCTTTTGCTTTTGCAGAGTGGAGCACACAAGTGCTAAGCCAAGTTCTTCTTTCCTTGAACATATAAACAAATCCTACAGAGCCCAAAGCAACAGGGCCAAATTCAAATTGGAATGAGTTTTCAAACAGAGCTCTGGAAAACAATGTGGCTTTTTTTTTTCCATTGCAGTGCAAAAGGCTGTGGAGACACTTTTCAAAACTAAAAAAACACAGAAGGTGCCTGCAGCAAGAACCAAACTCTCACAAAATCACTATTAAGCTACATACCCCCTCGAGGCTGAGAGGAATCGTTGTTCCCAACGATCACTGGAACACCAGCTTCTTCCAACTTGATCTTCCATTTTTCAATTATTTCAGCTGAACCATCCTAGAGAAAATAATGACTTAGATGCAGCTATTTTCATTTGTGTGGTGAAGCAACCCAAAAATTCTTGTCACAGACAGAATTTACCTGGACAGTATTTTAAGGGTTTGAAACGCACCTTACTGGCATCATTGAAAATTGACAGCTCCATGGTTCCTTTAAAATCTTGTTCCCAAACTGACTTTAAGCATTCATCTAACCAGCACTCGCTGTTGTGAACAGGCACGATGACAGACTACAAAAAAACCAAAGAAAGATGCACATCAGAAAGCATATTTTTGTTTACTTGCAAACAATTATTAAAAAGGAGAAGCAGCAGACCTAGCAGATCCTTCTGAAACTAACTTTCACCAAAATAAAGCATCTTAAAAACATAAAAGTAGGCAAAGAACCTTTATTTTCATTACAAATATATGATTTGCTTCCTTCTCTATCAAGCTTCTTTTCAAATTGAGTTCCACAAGATGGTTTTTGGTAGAAGTCCAAGGAAACGAGAGAGACCACTGAAGCAAACCCACAAATCAAACATCTGTAACACCACCCTAACCTGTTTCTAGCAAATCCTGCATTTCTTAAGACACTTCCTCACTTTTGTCTTCCATTAATACATCTGACTCATCCATTTCTCTTCAAGCCTAATTGGAGATGCTCATACATGCAGCTCGGCCCTGGGGCTGCAGGCAAGTTTTTAAAAATGATTCCACCTACAACTGCTCTAAAGCACACTGGAAATTGATTTGTGATGTAGTTCCATACTCCCACAGCCTCCCAAAGCAGGAAAATATACCTGCAATATTTCAAAATTGGTTAGGAACAAGAGAGGAGGGCTTTATCTGTTCAGTTACTCATCACTGATCTAATTATCCCTAAAAAGCCAACGACCCCCAAAATTCCAATTATCTCTAAAAAGCCAAAACCCCCAAAATTCTTTCAGTGTCTCAGAACACTTTTCCTTCACATCATGCAAAGGCCTAAAAAATCAGCCCAGTGATCCACTGGCTGTGTTTGCAAAGGGAGAGCCCAAGTTTGTACCTGTTAAAATTACTTATAGACGGGGAACTTAAGGGCCTAAGTAACTCATTAAAAGTCTCATGGGACATTTGAAGAAGTCCCTGGAAACACAATTTCAATTACTCATTATGTGGGATAACCACAAACGCATGGTTGGAAGAAAGAGAGGATTTTGTCCCTATTGTGAGCAGGAGAGAATCCTAAGAAACAAAACGCTGGGACACTGAAATTGAATTTTTCGCTCTTTAGTACCATGGGAACACATGTCCATCGTGTAAATACACACAGGTGCACACATCAGAGGGCGGATTTTTGGACACTGAAGGATGAACAGACAGGTACAACCCAGTTCTGTGTAGGGTACAATGATTAACAGCATTTCACAGCCAAATAAAATCGTAAACATCTCAAATGAATGAACCTCCTGATTTTTGGCAGGATGATGGAAGAGTTCTTAAAAGAAGTGGGCCAAAAGCTCTCTAAAATTTTAAGCAAAGAAGGCCTTAGACTTGTGTTTTAGAGAGAAATAATTCTTAAAACACAGCTATGAATCAAACCTGGATTTGAGCATTGTGACACTGCTTGGATTTCCCTGAACTCCACGCATTCTAGACGAGTATTATATATATTTCTATATTTTTATATCTCTATCCATACAGCTATATAGGCACAGACAGAGATATACGTCGCGTATTTAACTTCATTTATCTATGTGCTTAATTTACACGTAAGTGCGCATATATAAAAATTTTTATATGTATATAATATAATATATATACACGCAATATATACATATTTAAAAATTATATTTATATATAGTATACGCATATTATCAGATATATTATCAGATAATATACACACACTATATATACACACATATATACATATATATACATATATATACATATATATACATATATATACATATATATACATATATATACATATATATACATATATATACATATATATACATATATATACATATATATACATATATATACATATATATACATATATATACATATATATACATATATATACATATATATACATATATATACATATATATACATATATATACATATATATACATATATATACATATATATACATATATATACATATATATACATATATATACATATATATACATATATATACATATATATACATATATATACATATATATACATATATATACATATATATACATATATATACACACATATATATACACATACACACACACACACACACATATATATATATTTAGGTACGGGAAGTAGCAAAAGCAGGAAGTGTTGCAGGAAGGTTTTACGACTTTCATCGCCAACCCCGTGTACCCGAAGGCGCCGAGGCTGCCGTGCTGCAGGACCCGGGCCAGCCCCGGCCCCGGCCGAGCCCTGCCGTGTCCGCACCGGGCACACCCGGCCTGGGGCACCCCCGGCCCGGCCCCCGGTGTCACGTACCACCTGCACGGGGGGCTCGGGGCTCCCGCCGCCTCTCCCCGGCTCCACCATCGCCGCCGCCCTCGGGGAGGAGCGGGAGGAACAACCACCGAGACGGAGGCGAGAGCGGCCGGAAGAGGCTCCGCTGGCGGCGGCGGCCGAGCCCCAGCCCCGGCCCAGGAGGGGATCCCCAGCCCCGGCCCCGGCCCAGGAGGGGATCACCGGCCCCAGTCCCGGTCCTGGCCCCGGCCCCGGCCCCGGCCCCGGCTCCGGCCCATCAGGGGATCCCCGGCCCCGGCCCCGGCCCCGGCCCCGGCCCCGGCCCATCAGGGGATCCCCGGCCCCGGCCCCAGCCCAGGAGGGGATCACCGGCCCCGGTCCCGGTCCTGGCCTCGGCCCCGGCCCCGGCCCCGGCCCCGGCCCCGGCCCCGGCCCCGGCCCCGGCCCCGGCCCCGGCCGTGGAGACACCCGTACGGAAAATCACTCTATGAAAAACACAGTGTCCACAAACGAGACAAGCGACTCCTGCAACTTTATTCGAATAAAAGCAGAGAGGCCACCGGGGCACACGCCCCCGCGGTTTTCTCTCTCTCTCGGTGTTGGAGGACGCAGCTCCTTTTATCTCAAACTCCCGGCCGCGTGTTGCCCTCTTCCCTTCCCAGTGCTGAGGCACTAGGAAGGTACAGCCTTGCCGAATCGCCCACCGCATGTTCCCCGCCTTAAACATGTCATTTTCACCAAAATTTCAGTTCAGGCTTGTGCCGAGCCATTTGTCTGTTTCAGGAGTGAAGTTGTCTGTAGCAAACCTGCAACTTGAAGTTCACAGAGACATTAAGACACATTTCAAAGACTGTAATACACATACCTTCACTCATGGAATTGTTTGTTAAGACATTAGCACACATTTCCCTCTCACACTGATTCAATAGGTGTGCCAGCTCTTTCCCACCTAAATTCTCTAAGCTCAATCCTGTAAATTTCAGTCTTAAAATGCTTTTTCAAAGTTATTTCCCACACTGATGTATGGCAGCAGGTAGTTGCCTGCTTGAACTGAAATTTGTGGAAATTGAAACAAATTTTTCGCTTTGGGGTTGTCCATCGTACATATTCCTGGAGAATGATAATGTTGATGCCAATGTTCTCTCATTCTCTTCAGTCTGGGCTTTTCTTGGTCCTGAACTACTGTGTTCAGTGTTTTTTTTTTTTTAATAAAAAAGTTTCTAATAGCCTTTAAAATGGCAAATTGCTGGTGGTAACGATGCCATTATCATAGAATTGTGGAATGGAAAGGGGATGGAATGGAATGGAATGGAATGGAATGGAATGGACCTTGAAGATGATCCAGTTCCACCCCCTGCCATGGGCAGGGACACCTTCCACTATCCCAGGCTGCTCCAAGCCCTGTCCAGCCTGGCCTTGGACACTTCTATGGATGGATCAGCCACAGCTTCTCTGGGCAATCACCACCTTCACAGTAAAAAAATTTCCTGATATCTAACCTGAATTTCCCCTCTTTCAATTCGTATCCATTACTCCTTGTCCTGTCACTGCACTTCCTGACAGAGTCCCTCTCCAAATTCCTTGTATGCCCCTTCAGATACTGGATATACTACAAAATATATTGGAAAGTTTTACTGATCACTTATTAACTGAAATTATGGCTGTGCAACCACTGACTCCCTTGAAAGTATTCGCAGCTAAAAGGGATTGCAGCACCAGGCCCCGTACAACAACCTATTCAGAATTTCTAAAATTTGCACAAAGCAATCTTTGTTAAGCGAAATCCTGAGATTATCCCTTGTTTATTTGAAGAGCCTGTTAAACAGCCAGACAATTCAAGGAGCAAACAGAGCAGAGTTATCTTAAAATGTTGGTTGGCACACAAATCGGAGAACTGAGGAGGTGAGGAGGACAGCCAAGCAGTAATTCACCCTTGGAATCTATTTCAAATTATCTGCACAGCTTCTCACCGTCCAGCCCGAGTTTAATCTCTCCATGAACAGCACTGTTAAATATGATCATTCCTGTTTCTGGCGACAAAGGCTGCTGGCACTGTTATGTTGCCTGTGTGCCTTGCTTTATCTAAGAAAGTGTAGCAGAGTATTGCTTTACTCACCCCGAACCAAACAAAAGTCCTAGTCAGGGACAGCGCCTCATTAAGCGAAGCAAAATGCAGAGCAAAGCCCTTTGCTGCCTTCCCTGAGGAAAATACAGAACCAGTCAAACCCACCAGAAATGTTTTCTAAGTTATATTATGTAGCCGACCACAGAGAGTAATTAAATACAAACTTCTGCTTAGAATGTGATTTTTTGTTTGGGGTGGGTTTGGAAAGACATTTAAGGGCCCGCAAGCATGTGGAACCTATTCAGTGGGATTGTCAGGGCAACCTAGAGCTAACGTCCATTGTGAGAGTCCTTACCTACTGGCCTTTGAAATCCCAGCAGGCATTTCTGTGTCCTTGGGCAACCTGGGAAATTAAATAGTTTCCAAAATATAGTCCACTGTTTCACTGCCCATTCCGCTTTCATGTGGCTCAGAATGGAAAGAGATCTCCCAACACTGTCGCAACAGACTCATTAAAGAGGCGAGCAAAGATGGTTTGGTCCCAGTTCTACCTCCATCTGCTCTATGATAAAGATTTTTCACAGTGGTGGGGGGCAGCTCACAAAGCAGTCCTCACAGCTAAAAGCATTGCAAACTCAGACATTTCTCATCAAATTAATGTTTAGCTTTTATTTCTGACAAAATAATCTTCCGAGGAGTATTACTGTGAACCTAAGACCTTCAATTTCTGGAGGCTTTAGCTACCAAATAGAAAATTTCCCCATCTTAATGGAAAAACATAATATCTAGGAAGTTGGTTTTGGTTTTTTTTTACATTTAACTGTCATTTCTAAAATGGCACAGACTCACAGTATGAACAACATGGACCTATAGACGTGTGAAGGCAAATCTCAGCTGATTTCACTGGAGTTTAAAAGAAGATAAAGCTTGTGCAGGCTATCAGGGGGCTATTGAGGCCAAGTAGTCTTGGGTTTAGGTTCTTTGTGAAAAGCACAAACAGTAACTGGGGTAGCAAAAATGCATCTGTACAAACAAATCTGTTGTGTTGTGGAGCACGTGGGCAACTTAATTAGGTTGTATCTTTATTGGAAAGACAGAATGAGTGAGTATAGAGTGTTCTTTTAACACATTTGTCACTGAAGTTACAGGCTCTAGTACTGAAGTATTTCCAGAACACGCTATGTTGAAAGGATCATTCAACAGGACAGGTTAAAAAAATCAGCTCAGAGCAAATCTTGAAACCACTTCTATTCAAAGAATGCTTTGAGCTTCCAAAAACGCTCTGTTATTTTCATTAAATGTCACAGTTGAGTGGCAAGAGAAGAGGGGGGCAATATTTCTCCTCACAGCACAAAACAGCAGAAGGGGGCTTGAGAAGCTCATCCACTCCTGGCATCCTGAGACAGGATCAGCTCACACACACCTACTGGTCTGTGAGGCTTCATAACATCCTCAGCCACTTCATTGCAGTCCTTGCTATCTTTGCCTAGAGGAAGAATTTCTTAATGTCCATCTTAGATATTGCAGCATTTTTCAAGCCCCCTGAAATTTGGCCAGTTAAGATCTTTTCCCTCTGGCTGACAGATGCAGACTTCTGTGATGTCCCCAATTTTAGAGCTGTTGAGGCTGACCCTGTAGTGCAACTTATCCCTTTTCTACAGATGCTTTTTGCTCTCTCTCTCCCTCCATAGTGTTCAGCTCCCAAGGTACAGCTCCTCACTTTGAATCCTCTGTGAGCGACAGCATCTTAATATTTTACCTTAGGCGAGAATTATCCTACTTTGCTCCTATCTTAATAGATTTGCCCCTTTGTCTTCATTTTAGACCAGATCTGAAAAGTTTTGCTGGGGTATTAAAAAGAAAAAAGGAAACAAGGCCCTTACCACCCTACCCTGCTTTTTTGCAGGCCTAAAAAAAGACTTCATAATCAAACACCCTGACTAAATACTAACAAGGAGGCCAGTAACCTGCCCAAAGATAAGACTAGAATCTCTTGGAAGGGACACAGGCCCCCATCCCTTCAGCCTGTATCTCCACCCTTGGAGGCTGCTCAGCCCCCTCCTTCAGGGGTCCCCTGATAGCCCTGTCCCAGTGGCTTTATCCCCTGCAGCTGTGTCCCTTCTCAGCTGCTTTCTTGCTAATGCCTCTGTTAACCCATTCTTTGCCTGGGAAGGCTTGCAAATTCCATCCCAAATCCCTTAGCCCTTCCCCAGCCTGCACGCATAAAATCCCTTCATGAATTTATGATTTTCCGAATTTTCAAACTGCTGTTGGGTTTCCCTCCCATCCCACGCTCTTGTTTAGGTTGTGGGCATCTGATTTGCTCAGTGATGTTTTAGACCTTTTGTTTATTCTCCTGGCTCTGTTCTGGATGCTCTCTGGGCACTTTGCATCTCTGCTGGAGAATAAGCCCCAGCACCAGCCCTGGTGCTCCTGCTGGGGCTGGACCAGAGCAGGATTACTTCCCGTGTCTTGCAAGCCATACTCCTGTTTGCACAGCTTAGTGCAGTGTTTGCCTTTTTCACAATGGCTTGACACTGTTAACTCCTAATCAGCTTGTGATCTATTATATCCCCTAGATCTTTTTCTGCATGAGGGAAACAGTATTTTAGCAGTTTTATTCCAGTCAGCCACATGAGAAGAAAATGACTGAAGTAGTGTGAGTGAGATTATCTGCTTTGCCCTTCAATACCAGGATTGTTTACTGGTTTCCAATTAGTTACGTGTGTACACCCTGTTAAGGGAGTTGCACAAGGGCTGCTAATGCCTTCCTTTGGCTTTCAGAGCGTTTATTACTAGCAGGGACTAGTACCTAATAGTTATTTGGGCCAATTTCCCTGTGTACTCAAGACTTCAAATGCTCAGCTGAAATTACAGGCCTAATTGCTCTTGCAATTTAGACACACTGAGTTTGGGTAACCTCACTGAAAAATGCTGCTGCCCCTCAGAGAAGAAATGTTGTGTGATACATTGCTTTCTCTGAAACATTAGCTGTCCTCAAGAAAGGATGTTGCTTGTTTCTTCTTTCTTCTTTTCAAATGAGTCAACCTGAAGAAGCCGGTGGTTGTTTTCGTGGGGTGGCGAATACCACAAATATTCTGTTAGCTGGAGTACTGGACTTGGCTACCTTTGTGGGTAAACTAGAAAGATGCCATTCATTTCAGGAGCAGCCCACACCTCCCAACAGACACTCGACCACAAGTCGTGCCACCCCCTGTGTGCATCCACAGCCTCCCCTCAGACTGCTGGGCCACAGCACTGTGGTGGTGTGCAGGTTCCTTGTTCTCCTTGTTCCCTGTTCTGCTCAAACCATTCTCCTCACTGCTCCAGCTCAGCCTTTTGAGTGTACCTTTATATTTAGTATGATTTTGTGGCTTAAGAGTGCGGGAGATGAGGCAGTGACGAGTGAGAGGCACAGTTCTTCCACAGAACGGAAGCAGATTAGTGCAGGGGTTTTCTTTGCTGAGGGCTTTAATATTTGAGAAATATTATTCAAAGTTAGGCTTTAATTTGGTAATGTTTTCCTAGAGGAATGATTCTAAATAATGCAGTATTTTTAAAATAGAGTAAAAGAACAAAATTTACTTTTTAGCCTGTGAGATCTCCTGGAGGACCCAGTGATAGGATGTGATTATGGCCTTACCACGTCAGTTAAGACAGTTTGGGTTTGCCATAAACAAACCAATCTGAAAGTCAGTAAAGTAATAAAGGCATTTTCCTTACGTACCCCAAAAAAGCTTTATAAGTAAGTTATTTGGAGGGAAAAGGCCTTATTTGCAGAAGATAGCAAGATTCAGATAATGGAAAGAGATAAAGGGTAGCCTTGAATTCCCATTTTCCTGTGTGCCACCAGTGATAACCCTTGAGAATCAATGCTCCTACTTGAAGAAGAGTAAACCTTTTGACTGTTCAGTTTAGGCCCTTCGTTTTTCCAAACCGTGCCTGTTTGATCTTCTTGATGACTGGAGTGTTAAACACTTGCAAAATCAAGTTATTCTGAAGAGCTGAGGAAAGTAGGTGGAACTGTCTATTTCCCAAAGATTCACTGGTAAGTTCATACTATCTACAGACAGAATTTTGTTGAACTTCAGTACCTTTGGGAGCTTAAACTTCTTTGTATATAAGTACAGGAAACATCTGACATGCTTTAAGATGGGAAAGTGCTTAAAGAAATAAATCATATCCCTCCAAAGGAATGTATACACAACAGGAACTGGGATGTGTATAATGTAAGAGATCCACAGGCAATGTATTGGATGCACATCTTTATGTGACACGCAGGAAGGGAAATGAGTAACATTTTGAATTATGAATTAGCCAAAGGCATCTGAAGAAAAGATACAAGAATTGTATAGCTCTAGAGAATACAGCAGCATTTACTTCATATGTCTTCATTGAAAACAGACTTCTGCAGGTTCTTTGAAATGTTTATACTGCCCCATAAAAGACATTTTATTACGTCTTATTATATCTTTTTAATATCACCCCTAAAATACTAATGTGCTCTGAAAAGTACAGTTTATTGTGACTAATTCAGTTTCAGTTTTATTTAATTTTCAAGCCAAGACTTCTGCATTTTCCTGTAAATGCCACTTCATACACTCACCCTGGGTTATGAAATTAGAAGTTTTCAGGTTTCACGCATCTTCAGTAAAACAGATTTAACAGCTTCATTAAAGCTAATAATGGTGCTGATAATACAAAGGGCAGTAGAGAGAGCAGCTCTCTCCCTTACTGTGTGTTGTAAAAGAGTAGCAAAGATATAATTCTTGTCAGAAAATTGACCAGATGTGAGCGGAGCAGAGACAGGAAACTTCCCTTTCAGTGAAAAAACTGTTTCTCCGTCTTTATATTCTTTCTTTGCTGAAAGTAACTCTTCTCAAGGCCGGGAGGGCCTTTGAACAGCCTGAGAAATGCGGTGCTAAGCCGAGGACGTGCAGCTCTCTGAGGAGAGGAGCCAATGAGCTGTGCAAGCGGTATCTGTGATGGTTTGTTGTTACCTCATCCAGCAGTGCCCGCAGCTCCGGGGCACTGGGAGGGGCAGGGACACAGCCCCAGTGTGATCGTCCGTCATATGGGGACTCACAGTGGGGACACGCTGGTGTTGGACCACTGGGTGGGCTGCCCTGGGGGACAGGAGTGACTCCCCCAGGCCCCTGGAACTGCTCAGCTCTGCTCCTTCTCCCTGGGTTCAGGGGAGCTGGGGATGAGCCGTGGCTTTGTGCAGCCTTAGGGACTGATGGGGACTGATGCCAGCAGTGGCACCTGGCAGTGAAAGTAAAGGACTTCAGCAAACCTGTCTGCACAATGATCTTCTCAAAGGGCATTATCAGGTCGCAGTAATTTTGTGTGAATAAACTGACAATTGTGTCAAGTTTAGAGGTTTTTTTAGGTGAGGTTATGACATCTGTGATGTTACAGGTAGAATTTGGCTATCAAAGCTGTTTTAGGAGCATTTCTGTGGTGACTACGTTGCTGTGCTAGCAGGATATAAGAGATGACAGTAAATTATTTCATTGTGAAGAGGCTCCCTGGTAACGTCATCCTGATGCCATTAGAGCCTGCAATAAACCACCAAACACAAAACACTCTGCATCTCCCTCTGTGTGACAAAATCCTTGTTCCTCTACTTCTTATTCTTTCTGTAATAAACCCAGATGCTAAACTTCCATCTAAACTTTCCCTTCCCAAATAAGATACTATTTTTAAATTTTTTTTTTTTACCGCAAGAGAAAGAAATTTAATTCCACCAGCTGGGAAGTCAAGATCCTCATTTTGACTTCAAGTGAAAACAACTAAAAATACCTTTTTGCTACCATTGCTGCTTGTGCTCTTCCCAGTACTGTGCCTGTTAAGAGAGAATTCAAAGATAAACAAGTGTCCAGCTCCGCTGGGAGCACTGGCCTAGAGGCAAGCCCTGCAGGTATTTAAATACCAGGATATGTCTATATGCAAAAGGGAAGATTCATTTTGTTTTAAAACCTCCAGTTGTAGAAAGTTGTGTTTGTCGGTGTTCTCATCTTGGATTCTCAGATTATTTATGCAGCTGACAACCCATGTGACCATTGTGGTTATTATGCACGTAAACTTGAACTTTGACATTTCATCCTGTTGCAGAGCCCTGGTATGTGCATTCCTTTATCTTCCCACCATCCCTGCAGTTGCTGTTCATTACTGTCAGTGCTTATTAGTTAGAAAAGTCCATTCCATTTTGTTTGGGCCAATTAACTGGTGGAGAGAGCAGCTCTTCGAGGGTCTCCACTGACTGTGTATCACCAGCTATCATCCACTGATTTATTAAATAAACCTGAGCTCTGCTGCGCTTTTCAAAGAAGGAAATTCTTGTTTCTCAGTTGACCAACTTACCAAAAACTCTTCAGAATTTTGAATATTTTATGACAAAGGGAAAAACAGACATTGTGGAGCAAATTAAATGAGAGCCGTTGTAGTATTTATTGTCGTAATTACTTTATATTCTTTTTCGTGTCTTTAGGATAGCGTCTTCCTAAAAAACAGGGAAGAAGAGTACCAGGAGAGGAAACAGTCCTTGTGCTGCTTCAATATTGTGACCTGCAGCCTGTCTGAAAGCATTACAAAGCCTTGATTGTGCAAGTGCCCAGCTGATCCAACAAGCAGTGAATGAGTGAGCAATGGTCAACAAGCAGGAGTGGATATCACAGAGGGCAATTCAAAAAGGTTGTAGTGCTGTGAAGTGAGAGAGGCATGATGGTGTTTCTGAGTAAAAGCACATCCTGATTTTCCAGTCCTTACTGTTAGTTGTGTTAGATCATTTCAGATCCCATGGCTTGTCTCTTGTCCTTGGGACTTCTCAAATTAAGATTTTTTAGCCTCAACAAGGCCTCTTACCACACCTCAGGCTTTCATGTTGTTTGGTTTTTGTCACTGATCTCACGACAAGAAATTGGCAGAGTACCATGAATTCGTGTCAATGCATTTTCAGAGTTCCTCATCAACTAAATTCAGCATCATAATATTAATATAGACAAATTATTTTCAGAAGGTCGTGGAAGGAACTGAGAGAGGACTTTGACAGAGAACCTAACTTTCATTTTCCTCAGTCCACTGCTTTATCAGGGGAGCATCTCTGGTCAGGTTTGTTGGCACCTAAAGGAGAGCGTAATCTGACCTAATGAAGCCATGATAGTCAACGCATGCTTTGAACCAAAGAAAAAGGAAATAAATTAGAGCCTCTTTCAGCAGAGTTTGCAAAACGGAGAGAGTCTCATTTGAGGGTTTCTTTTGAGGGGTTTTCTTGCTTCTGGTGCTAAAAGGGAGGGGGTGAAGCAGGGTCCTTTATCCCCTGCAGATACATCTGCCCTGCAAATACTGCCACAAAGCAGCACAAAGGACCCTTGCTTTGTGGAGCAGCACAGATCTCATTTCATCCTCAGATCCATTGTTTTTCCTTAAGCAAATATGTAATAATGTCAGAATTTATGGATTAGTTCCACAATCCCTGATCTGCTTTAACCAGAGTTAGGGCTGTTCCTCCCAGAATGCCGCTGACAGGATCACTGTGCAGACAGACAGACAGACAGACAGACAGACTGGGTATCTGCACAGGGCTCTTTGCATTTTTTCTCTGCAATATTTAGTAAGGCATCACTCACTTAGTGAGTGATTGAATTTAAGAAGGAATGAAAACACTTGTGCTGTTAATAACAAGTGGACAAACCTCGCTGCCCTTTTCCTACAAAAACTGTCATTGAATTTAGGGGTGAAATTTGGCTTGTAAAAGCTACTCCATGGACCAAATCTGCCTCATGGGAATTTGTCAGCTCTAAAAAAAAAAAAAAAATCACTGTCATAGGATCTGAGGTTGATCTGGCCTCTGAAAAGACCTGCTGTTGAGAATGAAGTGTGAAATTTGAAAATTATTAAGTAGAATTATTTACCTTGTTACTTCATCATGTCTGCAAAAATATTCTCTCTCCTTCTGGTAACCTAGCAATGAATACACAGTGCACAGTTATTTTTTCCCAATTTGTAGGAGAGTTGCATTAAAATGCGTGCCAGTGTCTATTTCTTGACAGGCATGTAGCAAGCAACACTGCAAATGTTTGTTTATCCTGGCAGGGGCTGGGTTTGTTTAGTGTAACTTGCACCAGTTTTGTCCAAATTCTGAAGCAGGAAGGAAAATATATTCCTGTTTTCAGATCGGTGTTACAAATATTCTCTTTAGCTTTGTTTTTATTAACAGGAGTGACTGCTAATGGATTTGGATCTGTGTCCTCTGCTTTCATATTCTCCCTCCACATCCTGGAAATTGCTGAATGCTTTTGGAGAACTGATTGCACAGGCTGAGCCCACAGGTTGCAGAGTGGAGACAGGCTGGATGGGCTGAAGAAAATGAAAATTTAAGCCAGCCAAGAGATACGCATCATGATTAATATCAGCTTCACCAGTGGCATAAATTATGTTTTCTAAAACAGGAAATTAATGTTTATCAAGTGGTAGAAATAAACAAATGGTCCTCTTGAAGAGTCCTCAGACCAAATGCTGTTTTCTGAGTACTCCTTGGCAGACATTTTAAATACCTAGGCTATTGTGAAATGAAAAGAAAACACTAATTCTTGTGGATGAAATGCACAGGACTATCCCCAAAACAACAATATGCTGAGGCCTCTTCAGAGGTTTTTGGTTTTGACTTCAGCTTTATCCGGACTCAGGCATGCAAGCAGGAGTCACTGCCTGCACCCCAGAGGGCTCTCTGGGCTTAGGCACTAAATCCTCTGCCCGGGTCCCCAGTCCTGAGCCAGCCTTGCTGTGTGGGATGGGAATGAGCTGTTTCTTAGCCATCTTTTGTTCTTTGTGTTACCTTTTTTGATCCTCTCAATGGGCTGCTTGGGTCCAGACATCGTTGCTTTTGAGTTTGATGTGCAAAGAGTAAAATGCAAATTCCTGTCTGCCTAGGCTGGGTTGCTTAACAGTTCAAGGTGTTGAGAGTGGGGAAATGGTGAGAGAAAAGCACCAAAACTGTTGCTACCATGATGCTGTGGCCCGTGGCTTGATCCAAACCGAGCTGTGTGGTTTGGGAGACTGGTCCTTAATATGGCAAAGCCGTGGGGTTAGCACTATCACAAAGTGTGGGTTTAATCTTTACTCCACCTTAGACCTTTTGGCCCAAAATATGCTTTGCTCAGCCTCCTCAGTCGATGTATTTTACCTGGCTGAGGTATTTAAATCAGGAGTAGTGTAGCCAGGAGTGCAGTCTTGCTCTGCAGCCAGCATGGAGAGGCAGGGATGGCCTGGGCTGAGTTTCCCCATCCTGCAGAGAGGCTTTGCCCTGGGGACAGGGCAGGACAGCACTCCTCACCTCCCTGCTCAAAGACCTGTGTCTTACCTTGCTTCATACCTGGGAGATCAAAATAAAGACCTTGAAGAGACAGGGAAATGTATTATTTCATTTAAGAATAGAAGTTACCCATTGTGGCCACACTACTGATTTGCCTCAAACGTTGAAGTATTCTTGGGAATCCCTGCGTGCAGTGGTTCACCCCTGTTTGCACAGTGCTGTGCAGTGAGGTCCTTTAGGTGTAACTCTGGGTACACCTACTGGTTTGGCCACATCACAAGTCTGGGCATCTCTGCCTTTTTTTTTTTTTTTTTTTTT
>VXBN01009626.1:312722-449020 GCA_013397395.1 Sinosuthora webbiana
TGATGATGGTGATGAGCTCCGGGAGCAGGGGCTGGATCAGAGCGGCCGCGCTCCTGATTTATTCTAATTGCTCTGGTTGAGAAACCTCTCCAGTTCTCGAGTGTTTATCTCCCAAATTATCTTTCCTTTAATTGCTTGTAATATGTTTAACGCGTGTGGTTGGGTCTGTGACCTTCTCCTCTCTTTATAGGTTTAAAAAGGCAGCTCTGCTCAAGTAGCAAATGCTGCTGGGTCAGACTTACTTGGAGAGTAAAATGGTTCAACTCTAATGCACTCTTCAGATCTGACTTTTTCCAACATCAAAGTTTGGCCAGCCCATATCAATGGGATGTTTTGGAGTAGAGAGAATTCAAAGTGGGAAAACAATTGGATTGACTTTCAACATCATGATTTCGTATATCTCACTGTCTGAAACATGATTATTTTTATTTTTTATTTACTTTTTTTTTTTTTTTAGTTTTCTTGATAATTGATGCATAGTTAATAGCAGTGAATCCACTTGAAAGTGAATCTGCTTGATAGGGATCAAACCTCTGGCAAACTACTAATTTGTCATTTTTCTTTTATAAAACCCCCCCAAAACAAAAAACAAACAAGCAGAAAATGCTGTGCCAAAGCATTCCAAAGCATCCCAGCTGCTGTCCTTACCTGGACCTTGCCACTTGGGACGGCAGCAAGTGTTTTAAAAGAATGTCGACAAACTCCTGAAATTCTGTCCTGTTTTGCTCTTAGTTTTGTCCTGTTTTCTCAGGGCAAGCAGTGACCCCTCATGTCACCTGAGCAGGGTTGGAATAAGCAATGCCTTGAGTATCAGCTAAGGGAGTGATGTTGGGATGGGGGGAAGTGAAATCTTGTGACGGAGTTTGGGATGAACCTGGTGATGCCAGCTTGGATTTACTCGCCTGTTGTTGCTCTGGTGAGCTGAAGTGGTGACAGCTTCGTGATGAAGCTGTTGGACGAGCAGGGAAGGAAGAGCAAAGTTTAGTCTGGGTGGTTTCACTTGTGGGAGAGTTTTGGAGTTCAGGTGGGCTGGAGTTTTGGGAGGGGACAAAGTAACCCAGGCTGACTTAGGCTTTATGGTGGCAAACAGGTGTTGTCAGAAATGCTGGCACTCTTAAGGCCATTCAATATCATCTGATTTGTCCTAAAAACACAGCAGTTAAGAAGGAAATAAAGTGATTTGATGTACCAATAAATGTCATTAATTAAATATTTCAGTGTGGGTAGTAAGAGTTATATGGATTAGAAAGAACTTTTTTTCGTGCAGAATATAATATTTGGAAGTCATGCGATGATTTTTACCTTGACTGTTAGGAAAAGTTATGAACTTGAATGCCAGACATAGTCTTTCTTCCCCACAGTGAAGTCACAGGTTGGCTTGTGCTGGTGGACTTGAGAGTCATGTCATCTTCTGGAGTAAACCTGAAGGTGTTTTCTCACCTTTATATACATGGCTGTTTTCAAAACAACAGTCTTAAAACATTCTGGATATATTTTTCTTTTTTCCTGTTAGCTTGTGGAGAAGTGATGAGCTTTTACCCCTGAGTAGGATGAAGAGCTTCACTAGGATTCCTCTGGATATCCCTCATGCTTCCAGGGAAATCTGATGCAATGCACAGCTTGACACCTGCAATTTAAGCACAAGCCATAATAGCATCTTAATAAATAGCTTGTCAGAGAGCTTCCAGGAAAGCTTTGTCCAGGAGAAAGCAACTTCACTATGATGTGTCCAGTTACTATTTTTGCTGTAACTTCATGTTTTTGCGCTGCAATGACCTCTTGAAGCTTTGGGCAAAAGTGTTTCGGTGACAGGCTGAGAGAATATCCTGGCCTGGCATGTTTGACTGCGGGCTGTGGTAGAGAGAATTCAGCTCTAATGTGGCTGCTTTTGTCCATCAGCCTTGCCCTCAGCATGGTGGGTGCTCTGAGGAATTCTTGATGTTGTCTAGACTGTCATCTCTCATTAAATTCTCCAATTTAGGAGCAAAAGTTCCCTTTGTTTGTTGCAGGGTGCAGGGAGGACATGGGTACTTGTAGGGCTCTTCAGCACATCTTTAACAGAATAAATAAATAAATAGATAGTGTGAATATTCTTCTCGCTCCCTTTTTCTTCAAATAACACCTGTTCCACATTGCAGCACAACAGCTCACTGCAGTGATATTGCAGAAGGTTTTTCTGGGCAAACATAAGGGGCTGAAGCCAGAAATGGAGAGCAGCAAAGCAGACAGATGCAGTGATTCAGGATGTCCTCATGGATTGGCATGAGGAAGTAGCTGTAGGAGTAGCTTGTCGTAGGAGTAAGTCCCAATAAACAGCACACATCTAAAATGGGTGATGCATGGCTCACCCATGGCTGCAACCATGAAACACCTGCCCCGTGTCCTTGCCATGTCATCAAAAAAACAAAACTCAGATGAGTTTGGAGAATAAAAAGGCTCCTGGGTCTCCATTACTGTGTGGACACGGTGTGTCTGACGAGTGGCTAGTGAGAGCAAAACCTGGTGTTAAACAGTCTCTCGGTGTGAGGACAAGTCATTCTGACTGAGAGCAAAGCGACAGGTTTTACTGGATGACGATGGTGGTTGCTGTTAAATAATGTGAACGTGTATTTTGTAATCTGCTTAACTTTTGAGTCATCCTTTATTACAAGGCTTAATGTGTGCAGGTACTTGTGCTTGATGTATCTGTCTAATGGCATCACTCTTGCCTGTGGGATATAATTGGCTCTCAGAAGATAATTTCAGAGTCCACCCTGTTTTTTCGTTTGAACAGTGTGAATGTTTGAACAAAATTAACGTAGCTTTTTTTTTTTTTTCCTTTCCCCCTCTGGCAGAAATTCTCTGCCTCAGCGTTGTTGGGATCACTTGCGACAGAAGTTTCACTGCAGGAGTTCAGAGTTTTGCCCCTGGTGTCTCCCTTCTGTTTAAGCACTCGGGCTGGAATGTGCCACTATAAGTCCTGCAAAACCTCTGCAGCTTGTTTTGATGTCTTTGAGTGGGGGGACAAGTGATGTGTGAGGGTAACTTTCTGCCCCCTTTGCTGAGGGATAACCTTCACACTGTTTAATTTTGTTTACTCGCGGCTTGCACATAAACAGGCTTCTGTGTTTTCTGTTGAGTGGCATCGTGTGTGTGCTGCGGTGAAAACTGATTTTGTGGACCAGA
This sequence comes from Sinosuthora webbiana, assembly GCA_013397395.1. Lineage (NCBI taxonomy): Eukaryota > Metazoa > Chordata > Aves > Passeriformes > Sylviidae > Sinosuthora > Sinosuthora webbiana. Next base: position 315,888 of record VXBN01009626.1, read on the forward strand.
TGTGGCTTTACAGGCAACTCAAAATATCCCTTTGCAAGCAAAGTTTCCTGAATGTGCTAAGTACTACTGAATTTGAGGGCAAGAGACTAAAGGTTAAAAGCTTGTCCCTCTTTCCTCCTCATCTGTGTTCTTGATGTGGCTTTCAAGATTCTTCAAAAGCACATGTTTGGAGGCTCTATTGTTATTAAATGTGACTTTTTTCTTGCTGAGCTTCCTCATGTAACCTCTATCAAGTGGGTCACACCGACACTCACAATAATGAGTCACGTCAACAGTAAATGCAAACCATATGGTTTGGGTTTTTTCCCTTTTACACATTGCTTGTAGTTACTTTCTAAGTGCTGACTTGAATTTAGACCCTGTTCATTACCCGAATATGTCTTTGGGATGGGGAACTGTGTATTTGGAGGTTTCTGCTGAGGAACCAGGGCTTGATGTCATCACTTGCACTACACTAAAATACGATTTTGCCAGATTTCCTGTGTAACCTCAGACTTAATCCTTTTAAATTATTTTTTTCCCCCCTGTCTTGATTCATCTGCCTACAAGTGGGAATGTTGTGAAGCTTCCCTAAAGTGTCCTGCAAAGCAGACCCGTGAGGTGACAAACAGTCTGGTTTTGGGTAATCCTCTACAGGCACAGGATAAAAGATGCTTGTGTTTGGGAACAAGGTGCTCAGAGCACGGGAGGAGAAACCAGCTTGGTGGTGAAGTGATGTGCTTAGACTCCCTTAATAGGTTTGTGCCAGGACAGAGTCTGAGACCAAAAGATTTTTCCCTAATAGCCCAAATACTGCAGCCAATAACTTCATATTGAGCAGCAGTGGAGGAACAAGCTCCTACCAAAAAAAAAGCAGCACAGTTCAGTGCTTCCCTAGCTATGACAAGGGAGTGAGGTCTCTCCTCTCCTCTCCTGTCCTCACCTCCCAATGAGGATTCAGGGCTGCCCAGCTGGGCTAGAGGGTACCAATAACACATAGAGCATTTGCTTTTTGCTGCAATTTACAGGGTGAGCTTGGCATCCCTCCCAGTTTCAGATCCATTGGGAATATAGACTTGGAAGGGGAACAAAGTGCTTGGAAAAAGGTGGAGTCTGATCAGTGAAGCTGGAGAACACGCTGGAATGAGCCACCAGGAAGGGAGTTTGAGCGTACGTGTTTTACTCAGTACACACAGCTCAGCTGATGGGCAGCAAGTGAGGCTGTAGTAATTTAATTGCTTTTGATCATGGGCTTATATCCTATTTAATTTTGAAGCCTATTACTAGCGGTTTGAGATTTTCTTCTGGGGGATGATTTAAAATTGTCCTGTAATATTAAGGCTGAAGTGTTGCAAGAGACTGGACGGGCCAACACCCAGTGATGTCCTGGGCTTCCTGCATTTCTTGCTGTGTGTTTTGGAAGCTTCGAGGTTGACATTCACACTGTCAGCTCTGTCATTTCTCTAACCTCCTCTTTCTTTCTTCCTCCAGTGGCTTAACCCACGAGTCTCACAGGAAGGATGTTGAACAGGTCTACCTCCGCTGTTCCGAAGGGTCCATAGAGTGGATGTACCCCACGGGAGCCCTCATCGTCAACCTGCGACCCAATATTTCACCTGCCTCTTACAAACACTTGACTGTCTGCATAAAGCCCTTCAAAGACTCTGCAGGAGCAAATATTTATTTGGAAAAAACTGGAGAACTGAAACTCTTGGTCCGAGACGGAGACCGCAGCCCCAGCAGAGTGTATTGCTTTGGCTACGACCAGGGGGGCCTGTTTGTGGAGGCCACTCCTCAGCAGGACATTAGCAGGAAAATTACAGGCTTCCAGTACGAGTTGATGAGCAAGGGAATAGCAGCTGATTTGCACACAGCTTCTGGTGAGTTCCGGGGTATTGTCAGACTTCCACGTCCTGCAGTGGATGCGTAACAGATGGCTGAGTGAGTGAGTGAGTGAGTGGGAAAGTGGCTGGATGTGAGTTTCGTGTGCTTTTAAGGACATGTTTTATAAACAGAGCTATTGCAGAAGAATTGATTCGGTTTTTGTTGTTGTGTTTTGGAAGCTGGTGGCATAGGATGGACTCCAGTGATTTGTTGGGGGGCGCAGTGTGAAGGATTCTCCCCTTGCAGGGGCAGGGAGTGTTACAGGAGCTAGCTTCACCCTTCCCTGAACTCCAGATGAACTGGGCTTCCAGCCTTGCTGTAACACTTTTCTAACTACTTTTTAACTCAGTTTTTAAGACCCCGCTGCATGTTTTGAATAATAAACATTTGGACAAGGAGGCACTCCTTTTCCTCAGTGTTTTTCTTCTCCCCTTTGCAAGTAGTGCTACTTGCTGACCTAATTATTGCTTTTTCTGGCGTTTGTTTGTTTTGGTTTGTTTGGTTTTTTTCATTTTTATTTTTTTTATTCAAACAAGAATAGCGGTGTGTTCCTTTCTCAGCTCTCCTTATTACACTCTCCTGAGCATTACTGTGCCATGGCAGAGCTCTTCAACACCATGACAGTGCTTTCACAGGACACTGTTGTCTTCTCTCTCAACCATCATGAAAAGCAAGTTTTGTAGGGAGGAGTTCTACTCCAATCAAAAGCTTATAGGGAAAGAGGAGTGGACAAACGGAAAGGTCTTACAAGCCTGTAAAATCTGGTACTAAACAGCATTTGGAACAATGGCTGTAGGTGTGACCCGAGTGTGCTGAGCAACTAGACAGTTTGAGAAGAAAAACTGGAAAACTGGAATTTGTGGAGGATCACAGGGTGAAAGGGGAATTCAAATTAGAATTCCCTTCAGATAGGCAGTAGTATCTAGTTCATGTATCTTACCCATTCAGGATTGCCTCTAGCTCTTATCCCCAAAACCAAGGAGGGGAGATTTCCAGAACAGCCCAAGGCATTGCAGATTTAGGGCAGTTTGTCTCAAATGACTGCAAGGGTTTCAAGGTTTTAGGTATTTTAAGTGGGGCACCGGGTACTGTTTCAAGCAGATTTCTCTTTTGAAATGTGGCCTGCCTCTGCTCTTTTGGGTGAAGGCACCGAGCAGAGTCCTCAGAGCTCACTTGGCACGACTCAGGCCAGGGCAGAGCCGGTGTTTGGTGAGGCTGTGTGGCCCAGGAGCCGTGCGGAGGCTGGCCAGGCTCCGCCGTGCTGGTGCCACATGCTCTGCCCGAGATGCTGCTTGATAAGCGGTGCTGTGACTAATTAAACCGCAGCTGTATCTTCCAGGGATTATCTTCTCTGGGATAAGCGATTGCAGAACTTGTTCCATCCTCTCCCCTCCCCTGGCTGCTTTCCACATCAGGCTCTGCGTTGCCTGTTTGTGTGTATTTGTGCCAGTGGTAGCTGTTGTCACGCCAGCTCGGATGGGGCTTTATTTTTGTGCAGCTCTGAGCTGGACTCAGCTCAGCTGAGCAGAGCTGGGCTCAGGGCTGATGCAGTAACCCCAGGAACTGACAGGTGGCAGCTTTGCCATTAACAAAAAAAAAAATATAAACACAAATATTCTAAATCCGAAGTCACTGCCTTTACTTTTGCCGTGCTCACGAGTGGCAGCTCATTTTTCTGCATTTTAAGCAGGCTGCTCTGCTACATCCAAAACGTGCTGCAAATGCAGCGGGGTATCTCTGCTGAGCTGCTTTCCCAGTAAGATCATTTGTGCAAAGATGAATACGCCGTGCAGAATGTCAGCTATGTGGTAAAATTCCATTGCAGAAGACATTAAATACATTGTTTAATCAGTTATTTGGAGAATGTTCCCAGATTCAGTGCTGCTTTCTCCGTGAGGATGGAGACACTGACAGGCTAATGAGAAAGTCACTTAAACTTATTGAGAAAAGTCCTGTGCTCTTTTTGTTTTTCCAAAAAAGTTGGACTTGCTTTTGCATATAGAAAAATAATATGACAGAAACACTGCTTATCGCTGCTGGGTTTAGCCTGCACTTAGGGCTTCTCCTGAGCTTTGAGGACTTGCTGCTGACATCCTTTACCATCCCAAGCCAGCAGAAATTGATGTGTTTTCAGAACGAAATGCTCTTCTTTACACACAAAATCTTGGAGGTTTTTAAAGCTGATTTTTTTTTTCAGGGACGTTCAGAAGTCAAACTGAGGATTGCATCCAATTACAGCCTTCCCCTTGAATAGGCACATTAAATCACTTTTTCAGTGACTGCTGTATTTTCAGCTGTAACAGACACTGGTTGAATTTCAGTGCTGTTTTATGAAACAATGTGGTGGGGAATCTGCTCCGTCCTCCAAGTGTCTTGTTTGGCCAGAAGAAGCTTTTTAATAGTTCATCAGCAGAGCCTTCAGGGCAAACTGGGGCTCTCTATTGTATTTTAAATTATTTCTCTTGCCTTTTTTTGGCTCCCCAGACTCCGGGGAGGGGCTGTGCAGGGCGAAAACACGATGAAAATGCCATACATGACTCTTTCCACTACTCACTTAGATGAGCACTTTTATTTTCCTATAAATATCTGTACGTCTGGGGGATCTGCCAAATAGCTGCCTTGTGAGCGAGGCTTCCACAGAGCAATATATTCGAGGCTCTTTGCACTTCGTGGACCTCCTTTCTTCTGGAGCTGCTTCTAGTTTTTCTGTGAAACCTCAGACGAAACGCCCTTTTCTGAGCTGTTCGTTTGGAGGGGGAGTTCACAATCACTGAAGATTTCTTCACTGGAGAGGAGGCTCAAGTCAGAGGCAAGTGCTGACCTTAAAGGAGCTGAAAACTGTGTTTAAGGTTCTGCATTTCCCACCACCCTTATTTCAGTGCCTTGTTCACAGAGGTGGCTGATGTTTTCGGCTGCTGCACTCTGGAAAAACCAGGCTGCTGCTGTCTCAGTTGCAGTTTGAGAGTTTAGCAGAGCTGGCAGTAGGTGTGAAGAGGTGACAAGGATGTGAGATGCTGTTGTAGGTGGGGTCTGAGATGTGCCGAGCAGAGGAAGCTGCAGCGCTTCTTCTGACTGCAAAGAGCTGAAAATAGCGAATATTGCATGATTTTTCTCGCTCCTTCAGAGCGGGGAGATGACGATCATAAAAGACGCAGGTGTGGGGCTCAGTAATCCAGCCCTTTCCTTGTGCAATAACTACTTGCTAACAACTTCTCCCCGCTTTCCCTAAGTGCTCTGTTTGTTTCCTGGTGATAATTGTCGTACTCTGCCCCTGAATTTACTCTCTCTTCCTAACCTGACATCCCAGCGCTGATTAAAGGGTGTAAGTCATCTGTTTAATACTTTAATGACCCGTCCTTAGAGTCCTGACGTTGCAGGGTGCATCAACAAATCAACAATGCTTGGCGTGGTGCCCGTGGTTTAATTAGAAATCCTCAAGTTTTATTAGTTTACAGCCATTCTTTCCCACTTAATCAGGGCCCAGCAAATAATTCAGTAGAAAACATACGCAGGTTTTGCCTTGGCCTTTCCCTTTCTTTGGAAAAGTTGAATGACACAGGGCAGCGTTAACAATTTTCTAGATTTTGGTGACTTAACCCTTTTCTTGGCTCTGACTCTGCCTTACCACAAGGCACTGAAACTCTCTCAAGATTTTCCTGAGTGTAGGAAGAATTTGTACTGTACTGATAGATTTTAATTCAGGTATGGGAAGGTTTTTTTACCGTGATAGTAACAGTCAAAACCAGTGCATCTCTGTGGGGTTGTAGTTAAGATAGGAAGAGGAGTGAAGGCAAACACGCCACGGTGCTTGACATCATTTCACGGGAGTAGTCCCCAGGAAGGGTCACCTTGACAATTCAGGCGCCTTGATGGGTGTGTTCTCTCTTCATGTCCAAGGTGATGGTTGACTGAAAGTGCTTTTGATTTCAGATTAGGCTTTGGGTCGCACCCCTCTATCGTTCCCATCCACACCGATGGTCCATTAACTCCAGCTCCTGCTCTGCAGCCTCAGTGTTTGCCCAAGTGAAGAGCTGAGGCGCTGTGACATTTTGGCCCGAGGCCATCGGAGAATCAGCAGAACTTGTTGTAGTTGTTGGATTCTGTTGATTCTAATCTTTTCTGCTGGTGCTGGAGGAAAATACCCCGAGTGTCAGCTGTGCTGCCTATACTGGCAATCTGGTGAAGTAAATGGAGGTTTTGGCAAAAGTCTTGTTTGGCCATATGCTCCCTACAAGTTTTCTGGAGGTGCTGACCCACAAGAGTTTCTCGGCTGTGCCTGGTTTAGGTCTGCCTTGCACCACAGCACACTGCTTGCATTAAATTTCTATGAAAACTGTCAATTACCCTTGAGAGTAATTTACTCTTTTCGTGCTTCAGCTTCTGCTCAACTAACCTGAAACAAGAATCTGTAGGTTTGACCAAAAGTTTTGCAGAGGAAGGTGAATCCTCCTCTCAGTCCCACCAAAGCAGCTTTATTTTGTTACTTAAAGTCTGTGTTTCAAGAATGTCTCATCAAGCTCTGGGTCCAGCTTTGTTCAAGCTGTGTAGTTTGCTTTTCCCATTGCACACTCAGGGGGATGTCTGTAATTTAGTTGTCAGAGCTCAGAGGGTATATTGAAAGCCCTTTCATTACCCACCTGCTTTTGTGTAGTAAAGAAGTCAAACTTTAACAAAAATGCCCCTTTATCTTGATGGCATCTACAGACTTAGTGCAGGTCCTATTAACTGTTTTATATGTTCTCTTTATTAATGCTGGGTGCCTGGCTGAGAATATTAATACACAGGAGGTCCAGCACTTGTGTGGGTGTCTGAAAAACAAGGCAAAACCAGATAAATCCAGTTAAGTAATTGACAGTATTCAGCTATTTCCTGCATGCTGTTAATTCACTGTCCAGAGAAAACACATGAAAAATTCAGGAAGCTCAGAAGTATTTGGGCCATACCAGTGCCTCTGCTAACAAATGGGTTTTTAAAGCACCCTTGTTAACTTCTGATCTTAAATGCAGGGTGTGTTTGGCAGAGGTGGGGCACCAACCTGCCCTATCTCTGCAGGAATCCTCCCAGGGCTGTATTGTCACTCCACCTTGTAGGCTCCCAGTCTCATGCTTTCCTCTGGTTCCTCAAAAATATCCAATCTCTAGAGTTTTTTTCTGTCTTGGAGGCTGGATGTGCTGCTTATTAGCTTTGTAACCTGAAGCAGCAGATCCTTGAATCACAGGATGGTTTATACTGGAAGAGACCTTTAAAGTCCATCCAGCCCAGCCCTCTGCAGTGTGCAGGGACACCTTCCACTGGACCCGTTGCTCAGAGCCCCATCCAAAAGTTTCCAAGCTTAGAGCATCTGCCACTCCCCTGTGCATCCTGTTCCAGTGTTTCACCATCCTCGCACTGGTGTGTTTTTCACTTCTTGTCAGAGTGGAAACTCTGTGGTGTTCTGTGCCAGGGCTGGCAAGCAGGAGGCCGTGCCTGCTGTGCCCACTCCTTGCCAGGGTAACCATGACCGAGCTCCTCGCTGCTGTGGGCAGGGGAGGTGATGGAAAGTAGCACTTGGAACACTTAAACCGAAAGTGCCCGTGACCTTTATGCCCAGCACAGGTTCTGCCTGAGTAATTGTGACCCTCTGAGGTGCTGGCACTGTGCTGTGTGGCAGAGTGGGAGCACAGCCCATCAGATGAGAAAAATGCCTCGCTTTGTGTTTCTCCCCTCCCTGTTTGCTGAGCAGGTTAAAGTTCTCTCCTACCTCTTGGGGTTGAGGGGTTAGAGTTAAATGGTTTTTAAGGCTCCTTCCAACCCAGACTGTGCTGTGACTCTGTGAAGTGCACAGAGCAGGTTGATAGTGCATTCCTCCCATTTGGGGTTTGCTGGAGAAATGAATAAACAGCAAAGTTGGGAGATCTGCCCCTATAAGCCTGAGCACACCTTGTTGGGTGGCTCACCTGTGCACCTGTAGCTTTGATGATTTGTTTGACTTTTCTCTAAAAGGTCATAAACAAGTTTTAAGAGCAAAACATCAGAAAACAACCTTTATTGCAGTTTCTCAAAATACCATGCAATTAGTGGCTGTATAAGGGATCCTTCTGACACTCCTGCTCTAGGATATGATATTTCAAATGGTTTTTGGGGTTTTTTTTTTGGTGTGTGCTCCCCTTCTTTGCAGGAGTTTGTCCACACTCACTTCGTCTTTCCCATAGTAATGGCTGATTCAAAACCTGGTACAAAGATAACCATGAAAATATCAACAGCATTCCCTAACCCTAACGTGCAAAAAATTTTTTTCAAGCTAGTTTTTGAGGGCGTGCCAGTGAACCGTATGCCATGGAGCAGCACCTAGCTGGATCAGGCTGGCTGCAGTATAACACTGCCTGCAGTGGGATTAATTTGGAGAAGCTGGGAACCTGCTCCAATTATTCATGTACCTGAAGCGGTCAGGTTTGCAGTGAATGATTGACTGGGTCGGAGAGTTTGAGAACAAAGTTTTTGATTTTTTTCCCCCCCCTGTCTGGAATGGTTTCAAAGTGCTCTTCTGATGCTCAGGGAATGCACACGCTTGTACATCATCTTGAACCGAGCAAGGGTGATGTTTTGGGGACCCGAGTCTGAAAAATATTAAGAAGATTTCACCTAAAAGAAAGCCCCCACCAAAATCGGATGAACGCCCTAATTTAATCTCTCCTTCCCCCAAGAAAATGGTTTTGCCAGCATCTTCTCTGGCCCCGCTTGTGCTTTGATGCTGTCGGACAGGAGTTGGTTTTGCAGTGGGCAGAGGAGGTGACAATGGGGCCTGCAGTGATAAATACACAGCTGCAGGGGAGAGGGGCATAGAAAATAGCTTATTTTTGCTAGACTGGCCACGAATGCCGTTAGCTTATTTCCCAACTCAGTGGGCAGTCAAAAGCAATAAGCAGTCAGGTGTATTGTCCGGGCAGCTGGGGCTCCGCTCTGCTCTGACCTTTGTGTACCACCAGAGATGGGCCCAAACAGAGCTGCAATCCAGCCCAGTTGCTTGGCAGTCTTTAATAATGCTCTGTGCTTGCTCTGCAAAACTGTTTAGTTTGCTAATTCCTGAGGCTGTAGTTAAAGAAGGGATGAGAGGGCGGGGAAGCTGCATTCCTCTTCCCACTGACTGAAACGTGGGCCAGATCTTTGCTGTGTTGGAGGCTTGATTTGCAGGACAGAAAATCTCTTTCACCTCCATCTGTGCTAGAAGCCAGAAAATCTTCACTGAAATATTGCACAGCTACTTGGAAGGTATCCTGGCCCTAAAGCTGTGATATGTTATGGCTGACCTTGGGGAGGTTTAATACTGGCTCAGAAAAGCTGCTGCCCTGTGTCAGCCTTGATCCAGCTAACCTCTGGTGCTGGTTCAGATTTGGGGAAGGATTTTTTTTTTGGTGTGGGTTGTACAGGCACCTCCTTTGTGGGGTTTGAGCATTAACTCCTGCAGTGGGTTAACCTCTGGTGTTCACCCACGTCCTTTCTCTATTGAAGCCCCGGGAGAGCTGCAGTGATCAGTGGTGCTGGGAAATGCACACAGCGGTGCTGGGAAAGGCACAGGCGTTCCAGTGCCCTGTCTGCCTGCCAGGACCATTCCTGTTTGCACAGGATGCTCCTCTGCCCCACCAGGACCGCTGGTAGCTTCACATCCGTCTGCAAGTATCCGTCTGCAAGTGGATGTCAGAAATTTGAGAGAAAATAAATGTTCCTGTGTAGAACTGGTGAAATGAGCTTGATACGGCCAAGCAGGGTGTGCTTTTAAGTAAGAAAAGGTGATGTATCTCAAGGCTTTTACTGTTACAAATGACAAGTTTTAAGTAGCTTTTTTCTTTAGGGTTAACTGAACAATGTTACAGCATCGGGGATCTCTCGCTGTGTAGATGCAGCCCCTCCAGAGCCCTCCTCAAGACCAGGCTGATCAAATAAACACGGTTTTGTAATGAAAACTGGCCACGTTCTTTCAGAGCTCTCCCACATACCAGAAAGAATTTGATTTCTAGAAAAGAGGAAGAAGAAGGACCTGTGTGGAGCTGAGTGCATGTATGATTTTTTTTTTTAAAGACTCACTTAATCTTTGATCTGTCATTACTCCACTCTCAGGGTTTAACTTTAACCAGCCACTTGTTCCTTAATTCTATTCCCCTGCCCCATCAGAGGCATTAATGGGCCGGACCGAAGGGGAGGAGGGAGGGAAGGCTTTTGTGCTCCTGGCGGGTTTCCAGCCTGGTAGTAGGTGCTGGCTCCAGCCTCTCCTATGGCCCTGGCAGGGGCAGGGAGAAGTGCTTGGCTGCACAATTCCCCCAGGGCATGGGAGTGAAAAACACCTTACCTGTTCATTTTCTGCTGTGCAAGCACTGCAGACAGCTGAGGGCTGTGTTGGCTGTCAGAGACAAAGCCCAGCAAGACATCAAACACTTTATAACTTCACGTTTTCCTGGATCTGACCCGTGCGAGCTTTTACAAGGCTTTGGCATGATGCTTTCTTTAGAAGAAAGAAGAAGTATTTTCAGAGTGAATTTCTGGTTTTGAGTCAGGAGCAGGATTTCCTTTGGTCCTGCATGGCAGGGGTGCAGTGCTGCAGCTGCCTGTGCTGGCACCTTCTCCTGGGGTGACAGCGAGGGACACTCTGCCCCAGCCCTCCTGCTGCAGGTCAGAGGGGATCAGAGGAGCCCCTCAACCATCCAGAGGCACCTCTGACTTCCAGCAGCTCATTTCTCCTCGTGCTTCCCACTCCTAATCCCCCCTGGGCAGTAGCGGTAGGTTGGAGGAAGGAGAGAGGTTATTTTCTGTGAGATAGTCAAATAGAGCTGCTTTTTTATGGCTTTATAGTGGTGTCTTGTGCACGTAGAGCAGGAGAAACTCCCAGCAGTTATCTTGCTGCCATCTTTTCCTCTTAATTGCAGTTAGGGAGGGAGAAGAGGAAAGGAAAAAAAAAAAAAAAAAAAGAGCAGATGTGTACAGGTGCTGCTGGCACAGGAACGTGGGCTGGTGTGGCTGCAGAGACACTTCTCGTTTGCTGGGCTGGGCTGCAGAGAGAGAGGAATTTAGCTGGACATCTGATCTGCTGAGTGAGGCTTTTTGGCCACAGCATCTTGCAGGCTTGACTGTAACTGAGGGTTTTTACAGAGCTGTGATGCAATGGGTAAGTGTAGGAGCTGGGCTGGGATTTGGCACCGGTCCTGTCACCGTTCTGTCTCTGCCCACCCCAGCGCTGGGGTTTGGACAAGAGGAGGGACACAAAGAAGTGTCTTGAAGCTGTGACACTTCTCGTCACTTCTCCTGGGTCGATGCAGCTCACGCGTGGAGGTGGAGCTTGATAATGCTTAATGCTGCTCAAATAAAAACTGCCCTGTGGGTTTTTCATTCCTTTTGTTTTGTTTAAAATTTTAAACAAACGGCTGCGTTTCTAGCTGACCTTTCAGCTCATTTGTCAGAATGGCTGCTGCATCTTGGAACAGCAAAAAGGCATCAATCCCAAAGGATCCTTACGTGCTCTGTGTCTGCTGAGCCAAGTTTCAGTTTGAAAGCTGTTGCAAATGGAGCTTGCCTAGCACCAAACCTCTTCCTCACATTGTTTACATAAATAGTTAATCTTTGGCGCTTAGGGGACTTTAATGCCCTCTTGGAAGACAGTTCTGTGAAAAGATAAATTTCTGGTTTATGATCTCTTGTCCTAACGTTTCTCAGAACACAAAGGTCATCACATCTGCGATGGTGAGGTTTTACAATAATGCTTTTTTTATTCTTTCTCTGCAGGAAGGAAGTGGTATTAGCTCGATTCTCTTGGCACAGTCCGTGCCACAGCCTGCACAACTCTGCATTTCATTTAATTTATTTGCAGGTTTAAATTGTTCTTGGCCAGTGTCTGTATTTTCCAAGTTACTTCTGGAAACCTGTACACGTGTGCAAGCTGAACTGAGTGTTAGAAACGAGCTAAGGCAAGGAATGGGAGTTGACACTTCCTTTTCTGGAGGGCTAAAATCACCAGTATCCCTTCTCCATACAGAGAGGTCAATGGGAAGGATGTCCACTGCAGCATCATGATGTTGTTTCAGCTGCTCAATCACCACCTAGTCCTGTACCAAATCTTGGCTGTGCTGTGGCTGTAAGAAGAAGGGAACCTTTGAGTTTTGTGTCTGTGCTCATGATCCTTGTCCCGAGTTGCCTGTCAGATTAACTTTCTAGCAAACAGGGGGATGAACACTTCTGCCTTCAGAAGAGCACTAAACTCCCTCGTTATGTTACTCATAGCATGAACATCTAAGCACAACCTCATTGTGGCCTTCCTGTGCTTAAAAGGGGCTAACAAAAAAAAAAGGGAGAGTGTCTTTTTACATGGGCAGATAATGATAAGATAAAGAGTTACAGTTTTAAACTAGAGGAGAGATTTAGATTAGATGTTAAGGAGAAATTCTTTGCTCTGAGGACAGTGGGGTTACTGGCACAATGAAGCTGTGGCTCCCCCCATCCCTGCAAGTGTTTAAGGCCACTTTGGATGGGGCTTGGAGCAACCCGGGATAGTGGAAGGTGTCCCTGCCCATGGCAGGGGGTGGGAATGAGGTGATCTTTAAGATCCCTTCTGTCCCAAACTGTTCTGTGATCCCGTGTCTGAGGTTTATTGATCCAGAGGGCTGGGAGCAGGGCAAGTCCAGCTCTCCTGTTCGTTCCCTGACTTTGGTGTTTTCCTCCTGACGCGCTGGAAAAAAAAGTGCAGTGCTTGCAGAAAGCCCTGTAATCCTACCCCATCCAAAGACAGGAAGACCTTGTAAAACAAAGGAGTGATGAGAGAGCTCCTCTGTGTGTTGTGACAGGGTGTCAGTAATTTCCAGGCCAGCTGTGGAGAGGCTCTTGTGTCTTCTGGCCCCGTTTTCCCTCCGTGTGCTGTGTTCAATGCAGGTGTGCTGGGTGCAGCTCTGCTGGCCTCAGCTCCCAGCGCGAGGTGCGCTGCCAGCGCAGATGCATCGATGTCGTTTTCGGTGCTGTTTCAGTGTGGGGGTTGTGGGGTTGAGTGTTGTTTTGGCTTGCTCAGGAAGAGCTTTCTGAGGTGGCGAGCGAGGCTGAGGTGTATCAAGAAAGGAAAGGACTAGTCACAGCCTGGTAAACCAGAGTGGTTATCAAATTCTTGCCCGCCTGCACTGCAAAAGCAGATCTTTTCGTTTGGGATGTGAGCTGTGAGAGGTTTGCTTCATGGGGGAAATGCTCCTTCAGAGAGGAAGCACAGGCATACTTTAGAAGAAATAATTACAAGGGTTTATTTCACTTTATAATTAGTTAAAGCAGGATCAGGGCAAGATTTATTATTATTTTTTGTTGCTCATATGATGTTTGTCCCTAAACTCTTGTGTCCCAGCTAAATCACCGATCCAGTAAGCAGCTGAGACATAATCATTTTTGCTTAGGACTCAGAAAAATAACAGAGAAACGCACCATTATTGGAGAAGCCACATGTCTATTTTTATAATCTGCTCGGGGAAGTCTGCACTCTGTGTTTCCAGGAAGGAGACTCACCCCGTGATGCCCTTTCCAGTCTGGGCGCTGCCAGTTACAGAGCTGGCAGCAAGAATTTGAAAGCCGTGGGTGGGTTCCTTTGTTCCACATGAACTAATGCTGGTGTCAGGCTGAGGGACGTTGGTCTGTGTGTAGTGTGGCTGGAGGTGCTGCAGTTCAGGGACTGCAACAAGACCCACCTGAATGTCTCGAAGTGAAAAGGCTTCTTGTTTTAATCAGAAGGTTTAAACCTTAAACTAACAGAAAATTACGCTTCACCCCTGCCTGGACCCCCTTGGTAGCTTTTGATGCTTGGAAAGGTCTGATTGCTCATCAAAGGCTTGTTCAGAAGTACTGAGGTGTGGGTGATGTGTGCCGTGGAAGGGCAGATAAGGAGCTCCGTGTTTTCCTCCCCCACCATCCACACCTTCACCACACGGCACGCGTGCGCCCGCCGCCTCACGAAACCAAAGGGTATTCCTCGGTGAAGTGGTTTTCTGCAATTACTTTGTGTTCAACGTTTTCACTTCTGCTTCAAGCGCGTCTCTTCCTGTGTGCGCTGCCAGCGCGGGGGTGGGTGCTCAGCACAGCCTGTCTGGGGACACGGGGTGGGGAAAGGCTTTTGGGGTCGCTAAGGGGAGCCTTGGGATGGGGTGTAAGGGACCCGCAGCCTGGCTCGTCGGGTGCCCTGACGGCTGCGACGTCATGGAGCGTGCTGAGAAAAACCTGGACGGGCAGAGGAAACTCCTTTCTTGTGGGTTGGAAGCTGGTTTTGGGGTAAGGTCGGGTCAGTCAGACCCATGGGTGGCTGTTGAAACGCAAATGTTTCAAAAGAAGGCCAGGCCCCTTCATGTGGTTTCTGTGACGCCTGCAGCCAGAGCCAGCACGTCGCGGTTGCGTGTGTCCTGCAGGGAGCTGCCGTCCTCCGCCACGGCCCCTCCGTAACCCCCACCTCCCCTTTTCCGAGGAAAAAAGGGTTGTGTGCACACAGACCAGAGGAGGAAGGACTGGAGCTGTGTGTGAGAGCTGGGACAGGCCGGTGTCACCTCCCAGCACTCCTCAGCCAGCATGCTAAACTGCAGCACTAAAGGGGCACTCAAATCCAGCCACAATATTGGGGAAAATCCTTTCTGGGCAGCCCAGCTCCTTGCTGCTGGCGGAGCTGGGGACCACCTGAGGCTCGTGGCATCTCCTCAGGACACGTCCCTCTCTCTTACCAAGCGTTTCTGCCTCCCTGTGGAGACGTCCAGGAGAGGACCAGCGGCGCGTTTGACAAAGCTGTTGGCCAACAAGTGCAGTCTATTGTTAGCACGGCCCCGTCCTCCTCAGTAACACCAGGTTCAGAGGGCAAATCACTCCAAGCAGCTGGGACATGACTGCTGGCTCGTGAGGAATGATGTAATTACATCTCCCTCTGCGGGGAGGTGAATAGAGAGGCCTTTGGAGGCACTGGGCTGGGGCCTTGGAGGGAGAGGGCTGCCTCAGGTTACTTCAGGTCAGGATACTGTCAAAATCCATCAAAGGCAGTCCCGGGAGAGCGAGCAGCCGACGTGCACAATGCAGGCTTTATGCCACTGCTGGTGGAGTTGGGATATAGGCATCTGGGCTTTACAGGATATCAATAAAGTGTTGCTTTTCTAGGTATTTTTTTCCCCCACCTTTCTCCTGCTGCTGTATAAATTAAGGCTCTTTGGCTCATCGGGTTTAAAGGAATTCGAGCAGCTGACGTTGATGTTGCTGTTGCAAGTTCACAGGCTGGCTTTTGGATGCGAGAACCTGGGCAGCCCCTGAGGCATCCCCAGAGAGTCAGGATCTGGCAAACACAGCTGCCTTGTTCAGTAACCAGGCCCAGCTCCCCAGAAAATGAGCATCTTCACCTGCTGTGCAGGAGCGAAGTGCTTTTCTTGGGCTTTTTTTTTTCTAATTTTTTTTTTTTTTTTTAATAGTTATAAGGATGCTTCCTGTTCTAGCCTGAGGTGTGTGTGTGTTATTTTGACCTATGGATGGAGCAGAGCACCTGCTGCCCAATCCAGAGGGAATGAGTGCTGAACTGCAGCTAAAGCCATGAACTTTTGTGTTAAACACACAGATTCCTTCATGGCTGTGATTCAAAAGGAAGTGTAGGCATTGCCACCTCCTAAGGATTTAGTTGCTTTTATCAGCTTTTACAGGAATGAGCCTTTGGTTGTAGCCAGTGGATGTTGTTTGCTTTTTAATGGTCCATTTACCTCAGCAGTAATCCTTCACTACATGTTTTCCATCTGTGCTTCCATACCTTGTTTCTGCCACTTGCAGGATCTATTTGATACTCTGTGAATGCAGATGTGGGAGTCGTCCCACGGAAGAGGATTTTTGGTCTCCATCTGCGTGGAGTTGCAGGGATGGGTGGTGGAAGATGGTTGTTAAAGCAGCTCACAGGCCACCACACTGCTGTGAGTCAGCTGGACCTGAAGCAGGTTTTAAGTAACGATCTAGTGTGAGCAATGCTGAGCATTTTTAATTTCCTTTTGTATTTAAAAAGGCTGCAGGATTTTGCCTAGGGTCCACAATTAAAATGATTTGATTCTGTGTACACACGGAGATTTTTTTTCCATTTGATTTATTACTGTGTCAGTCTATTTAAATGGAAGGAACCACTTTTAAAGCATTTTTGTTTTTCATCTCTAATGCTGTTGGTTGTGTTGCACTCCTTTGGGGAGCAGAAATGCCTTAGTCATTTCGGTGTTTTCAATTTTCTGGTGGGGCTGGATGAACTACAGAGATGTCTGGTCTAAACCAAGACTTAAAAAGGCCGAGATGCCTTTTTATGATGAGGTCTTTCCAGAACGAAATATCTGAGCTCCAGCTGTGGGTTTAGAGGATGTGCATCATCTGTACTTTGTTCTGGAGCTTGCGTCCATGTGAAAATGCCGTGGGGTTTGTGCAAGTTCCCTCTGCTTGGTTGATCTAAGCCAGGTCCTCATTTGGACAGAGGGAGGCTGGGGAAGAGAATTTTGCCCTGGATGGATTTGGGAGGTGCCAACTGGGAGATTCCAATGAATGGAACAACTCTGTGGTAGGATGTTTAGTGGCTAACACACTGAGATTTCCCCAGGAAAGTGCTGGAATCCCCATTCCTGGATGGGGATGTGGCACTGGGAGGCAGGGGTTGGTGGTGAGCACGGCAGTGCTGAGATAATGATTGGACTCGATGATCTTAGAGGTCTTTTCCAACCTGAATGATTCCATGATTCTGTTACAATTCTCTTTGTCAGATGAAGCTTGTATGCTTGGTCTAGCCACTGGTCAAAATCTCTTGAGCCTAAACCTGAAGTTTCTTTAGCCTGAATTTGTTCTAGTGCTCCAGTTATGTCCAGGCTTCACCTGGTTCTGCAATTCTCATTATATTAAACATTTTCCAAACTTTTTTGGAAAAGAGAGCTGAAATAGTGTGTGGGGAAAGAAGGGCAGGGAAAGCTGACTTGTTTCTGAAAGCTTTGGAGGTATTCAAACGAAACAGAAATGTGATTGATCCAGATGCTATTTTGCCTAGTCCTTGTCTCTTCTTTTGGGGCTTTTTAAGCTCCTTGAATCATTCCTTCAAATATCCCTGCCCAGAAATGTGCATTTTCCATTTCCTTTAATCCTATTAAACAGCGTGTTACACTGTGTATGAATCATCTGACTGGAGCAAATCTGGTGGATTTGGTTCAATAATCCTGCTTTCTGGATCACTGCCTTTCTGGGTCCTTGGAAAAAAAGAAGAGATTTGCCATGTCTTGTGTCCAAGAGTGGCTTGTGCTGTCTGACAGGAGGGTGACAGAGCACTGGAGGCACCAGCTGTGAGTTGTGTGGACAACCTTGAATCTACTTTTAAGTGCAATGGATAAACTTTGGGAAGGAGGTGGGGGGAGAGGAAGGCTGTGACAATTTGGGAACATAAACTAGGTGTTTTCAGGTGCTGAGGTTCAAAACCTGAATTTTTTGGGGGGTGGGGAGAAGCAGGGTGGCTTCAGTTTGGGGTTTGCTGGTGGGCTGTGTGATGGAATCTCATCCTCCAGCCACCTCCAGCAGGAGCCCCGCTTTGCTGGACTCTGTGCCTGTGCTGATCCAGGCTTGCCATTTTTCTGGGTGATGTGTTGAGGTGACAGCAGGTGACAGACGAGGTTCTGATCCTCGTGCCACTGTGGACAGACTCACTGAGCACGGCCAGGCAGGGCAGATCCTGATAATAAGCAAAATTCCCGAACTCCGCAGGGTGTTATAGAAACATCTGTACTGCAACTACAGCACCTTCTCCTCAGAAATATCTGGCTGAGTACAAAGAGGAGCCACATTCTTGCATTGATTAGATTAGTGCAGATATCCAAATGTTTCCAGCAGTACAGGAAATGGCCTTTGTGCCGCTTGAGCTCAAACAGATACGGGGCTCGAGTTTCCGCTTTGCCTCATCGCCCTCTGACACATGCATTGGGGTTTTTTTCCTCCCCTTTGCCTCCCCCACTCTGTAACCTCCTGGCTCTTTGATGTGGTGATGACTAAATGGCCCAACAACACTTGACAGAAATGGTAAGAGAGGAGCCTTGCCATCAGAGTATGGAAGACACGTGATCCGAAAGCTTTTGAGTGAATTTACAGCAGAGCGCCCTGCAAACACACCCCGCACCAAAATATAATTTGTGTAAGTGCAGTGAGCGTGTGCAGTGTTTGCTGGACAAAATATCCCAGCGGGATTGGTAAAGAGTGTTCCTGCTTGGGTGCAAAAATCTCTTGGAGGCTCTAACCAGGGTTAGCCCCCACTTCTTGTAGTGTTAGAGATGCCAGACAGGTCTCTGGAGTGATTGTGCCCGTGTTGTGTGTGTGTGTGTCACGTTTTGGTTCAGTTTAAATGGTTCATTTATTTAAATCTATTTATTTATTTGCTGCTGCCAAGCCCTTTGCTAACTGTGACCCTTCCTGTGCAGCTCCCTGCCGACCCTGCAGTGACACTGAGGTCCTCCTGGCTGTCTGCACTAGTGATTTCGGTGAGTCGCCTCCTCCCCAAGCCCTTCTGCTCCCATAAACACCCAGCAGACACCTCCTCACACCTGGAAACCTCCACCAGTAGTAAATGTGGTCTAAGGGCACATGGAGAATTCTGTCTGCCCAGCTGGCATCTCCCCAGGGTGGACAGAGTGGCACAGCAACCATGGGTAGAAGGTCAAGGATTTGGGTGCACCAAGGAGAGGCCATTGCTTGTTGCCCTACAGTGTTGGTCGACTTGACAAAGGACCAAAAGTTTCACTAATTGTCCATGCTTCCCTTTTTAAAAGGGAAATTAGCCTTAGCTGTGTCTGTAGTGGCTGAAGAACAGAAAGTACGTTGTCAGGGAGCATTTAGCACATATCTTCTTGTTAGAATTCTTCGTGATTAAAGCTATTTTTCTGATGCAGTTGTTTTTCTGTTTAAATTTAATCTGTGGGTGCCCTTTGCTGGACGGATTACAAATATAAACTATTAAAAAATGCAAACATGTACTGCTGGTTACAGGATAATCTTAGCTCTCAGAATAACAAAGGGCCAAAACTTGGGCTGCCGTAGTGAAGTCATTTCCCCTGGCTGCACAGGCCTGAGTTTGGACCTGGGCCTTCCAAAGCATTTTTTTGAGTAATTAATCCTTAAAACCTTTTTCTGTTCCCAGTGATCAGAGGCTCCATTCAGAACGTGACGAACCAGGCAGAAGAGCAAGAATCCGTAATTCACGTTGGTGTCAACAAACTGTACAGGCAGAAGAGCAAAGTCTTTCAGCTGACAGGGGAGAGTGGGAACTGGAGAGGACAAATAAAGACCTTGCTGGAGTGTGGGGTGAAGCCAGGAGACGGAGACTTCCTTTTCACGGGACGCATGCACTTTGGGGAGGCCAGGCTAGGCTGTGCCCCTCGTTTCAAAGACTTCCAAAGGATGTACAAAGAGGCAAAAGACAAAGGGCTAAACCCGTGCGAGATTGGCCCAGATTGAAACCCCCCCACCCAACCCTGTTTGGCCGAAGATCTCTTTTAGCATTTGGCCAGGAACGTTTCTCCTGGCTGCAGTGGGAGCTCTGAACAAACCTGGCCACTGGGGCTGGACAGACCTGGAGGCTGAGACCCCACAGCCTGAGGTGCTCACAGGCTCATGGAAGCAACAGAGGTACGAGCTCAGAGGGCTGCCAAGCAAGAAAGGCTGGATTTTTTTTTTTTTAACCAATCTTGTCCTTATGAATTAAGTTATTATATTTTTTTAGTGACTTCCTTAGGAAAACGAACAAAGAAAAAAAAAAAACGAACTCCCGTGTCTTAATAAAAGAAAAAGAAAAACAAACCCAAATGAAAGCCAAGATGCCTTTGTATCTTTTTAATACTAATTTTTAAAAATGTCTTAAGCTGATGTAGCATTTGGTATGGCGTATTCTGTATAAATGGCCAAGAATGTGATAGAGCACGGTAAAACATCTTAACATTGATGCTTTGTAAAAAGCTTGGTGTACAATTCAAAGTTGTTTCTTATGACAGAAATTTATGGAGCCAAACTCTTATGTGTGTGTGTTGTTTTTTTTTTTTTATTTGAAAGAATGTACAATTGCTGCCTGCAATTTTTCATCCAGGCTGGCAAATTCTTTCCATTCCAGAGAAATAAAGGTCCCTGGATTTGACACATGCTGTTTAAAATCCTTATTTTTTTTTCCCTTTCTTCTTAAGGCCAATCTCAGCTAGTCCAGATGTGCTCATAGATCAGTTCTGGGCTGCTCGCTTATTTTGTGGCTTCTTTGAGCAGAACCAGAGTTCCTGTGAGGCATTGGGAACCACAGTGTGTTTTTTCAAAGGGGAAGCAAGAGCTATTTTTGGAGGTTTTCAGACATGTGTGCAGGCGAGGCTTTGAGCGTTCTTCTCTCTGATGCCAGCGGCGTTATTTTGGGCCCGGCTCCAAAGGCAGGCTGCCCCTTCATGTTCAGCTCGAAGCTTTTAAGTGTGCTGGCTGGTAGCTTGGGCATGAGGTGACTGTTCATGCCTGTGAGCCCTGGGGGACGTGGCCGGGCCACCCTGTGAAAAACAAACACTGGGATGAGGGTGTGGCAGCTCCGCAGGCACTGTCCCAGACGAGGGACAGGAGCTCTCCCCTCTGTCCAGTCCTGCTGTTCCCCATAGCCTGCAATGCATCACTGATGGTGCCTCCACGAGGATTTTAATCTCTTGCCCATGTTCATTCCTCAGCATTCTCCACTGCTCCCACTTTCATTTTGGGCCGTCGGGTTCTTCAAATAAAAAGTTTCTACTCAGTGTCACTTGCTGTCTGATCCCTCACCTCTCTTTCATGGAACTTGGTTCTGAGGCTCGGGGAGGGCAGCTCAGGGTCTGGGGTTGGTGCAGCAAGGTAAGGAGATATCCCATGACCCTTATCAGGGGTAAAAGCCCCAGGGTTGTACCAAAATACTGGCCTGAAGTGAAACCAAAATCCCTCCTCAAGTGTTTCTGTGAACGTCTCTCGGCAGGATTCACCCTGGGCACCAGTGGGAGAGGAAAAGTTTCTTTTAGCTGTGTTAGGGTGATCCTAAGAGGCTCCAGGGCACTGTGACTACTTCAGAAAAGACCTCTAAACCCCATCTAGCACCCACCTGTTTGCTGCTTTGACCCCAGCTGCTTTCCAGCCTCCTGTAAGCCCCAAACCCAGCACCCCATCCTGTGCAGTCCAAGGTTCCCTCCAGCCTCCTTGGAACTTTAAGAGAAACGGGCCAGGACCAGTAGAGGGGTAAAATGGTTCACTCCAAGCCCTCTCTGTGGCCTTGCTTTCACTTTGGGGATCTCAACCCAGCCTTTTTCAGGCTTTTATAAAGGTGATTCAGCCCTGAGATAAGTCGGTAGCACAGTTGAGTGGGCGTTTGAGGAGCCCTGTACCTCACCTCTCCTCTCCTGTTGTGTGTCATGAGCAGTTTCCAGCACAGAGTGACTGCTGGCAGCATGAGAAGAGAAGAACAATATGTTCCTGGAATTGTCTCCAACCTGCCCGCTCTCCTCTTCCTCTGCAAGGCTGCAGGAGCGAGGGGAAGAGGCTGAATGAAGTGTTCAGCCAGTATCTTACGAGGACAGTGCAAGCAAAATACAAACAGTTGGGGAGGCTTTGGCCCTGGAGCTCCACCTTTGGCTGCAGTTCAATTCTTATGGCAGTTTAAGTTGTTTGTGGACTTTTTTTTTTTTCTTTAATACCCTTTGCACCCTGTGCTTTGTACAGAGGGAGGTTAATGCAGGTTAACTGCCCTAAAATCCAGCTCCCAAATGCTCACCCTGAAGTCTTTGAAACATGATTATAGCTTGACTTGTCTGCCAGAGGAGTCAGGGATGGAAAGGATGGATTAAAAAATGACTGTCTTTGCTCACATGTGCTGACTCCACTCTGTAATGAGATGAAAATGCCATGTTGCTGCAGTGCCATGTGAGGACTTGCTTGTTGCCACTTAATGAAAGAGCTCAGCTGAAGGTGACTCAGGACAGAGGTGGAGCAGGTGCTTGCAAAGCATCGCCCTTCTTACCACTGCAGCTCTCTGAAGATGAAGGGCTTCCTCCACTTGAACCTAAGTAGCATAATTGAGTTCCTCTTGAAAGCAACAGGCTGACTTATCTGTCCCTGAGGAAGCAGAACTAATGAACTTGAATTGCCTCTGTAAGAGCCCCCTCCAGTTGGGCAACGCTACCCGTAAATAGGCACAAGGCATGTGCTGTGCTCTCGTTCTGAGCTCTGGCAAGCGTGTGGTTTGTTGGTGAAAACAATTTCCGTGGCAACCCTCGATTTCTCTGACTTTCCATGAGCCCACTGGTGAACCAAATCGCCTCCCAGGTATGAGCCATGGCAAACAGGTGGGTTGGGAAACTCCTGTGGGTGTCTACAGGGTCTGTTGGAGGTTTATCAGATGCTGCTCGGCTGGGGGAAAACTTGTCCTTGTTCATCCTGTGGGGAGACCAGGGTCATCTCTTCTCCAAACACCACGACTTCAGTGCCTGCATGGAGGGAAGCAGGGTCACTGTGCTGGGTTTGCTGGCAGCCAGGCCAGGGGAACATGATCAGATCACTGTTTGCTTCCCATCCAGGAAGAACAGGCCATTTAGAACAGGCCATTTTCCCCTCCTCTATGCTGATACACTTTGCTTCTTGCACGTGAGGCTGCAGGGAGGTGTGATTGTCACAGGTTGTCCCCAGTGATGTCCCAGCCCACCCTCAGCTGGCTGTGAGACCAGAGCTGCCTGCAGACACCTTTCCATCAAACTCTTTGCTGGTGTTGCCACCTTCTCCCAGCTCTGCTGTCTCACTCCTGTGGGTGATCCCAGTTTTCCTTCTGGGGAGCATCAGGTGCCGCTTTATCTCCAGCCCGCTGCTGCTCTCTCCTGATAAAAGGCCTTGCCATCAGCATGGCTCAGCCTTTTCTGGAGGAGGGGACTGCCCTGATTTGTCCCTGTGCTGGGGCATGCTGTGGCCTGGTCCTCTGTGGAGCCGAGTTCCTCATCCCAGGACACGTGTGGGCTCTGGGGGAGGACACCCTGGCCACATTCAAGCTAAATAATGGCCAAGCTGTGTGCACCCTGAGCACAGAACCAGTGATTTCTTCAGCACAGGCCTCGGTGCTGTGCTGCTTGAGAGGGGGAAGGCTGTGATTTTGCAGTGATTGTGAAGTGAGTCACCCTGGCAGGAGGCAGGAGACGTGCCTTGAGCTCTGGCTCTTGCATCAAGCTCCTCTGAGCGTCCAGGAGCGTTGACGCCCGGGGAGGAGGCCGGGCAGCCCGGGACGTGCCGTGCCGTGGTGCAATGCAGCAGGTGTTTCCTGCAGACCTGCCCTTTGAAGTGTGGTGGGGCTTGTGAGAGCTCCAAGCCTGACCAGCTGATGTGGTGCAACACCTCCCGGGCAGGCAGGAGCTCTCCTGCTCGTTGTGGACTTAATTAGACGATGCTTATTTCTGGAACTGGAAAAGTCTCTTGGTGATGCGTGCCAGAGATGCTGGTTAAGTGCTAAGTAAGTTTAGTAATATTGGGGACAGCTGTTCTAGGAGGCAGCAAATTGAAAACCAAATTGGTTGAGGAGTAAACCAGAAAAAACATCAGGAGGGAGCATCTGAGAGTGGTTAGAAGTAACACAGAGCCAAAGCAAAGAGATGTCTTGACAGCAGCAAGATTCAGGCCTGGAGGAGTGGGGCTGCTGGGGAGGGAGAAGATTCAAGTTTCTCCTTTTCCAGCTTGACAGGAGTGATTCCCCTTTCTGCTGCAGGGGCAGCCCCCTTCAGCTGACTTTGAACCTTCTTTTAGCCAGGACCAGCTGGCCTTACTCTGGGATGGTTGATACAGAAGGAGCCTTTTCCAGATAATCCTTTCTCCTTCACCCTCAGTCTTGACCTCAGGAGGTTAACTGGCCCTGAGCAGAAGCTGCTCCTGTGTTTGAGGTCTCCAGCCTGCAAAGCCTCATTCGTGTGCTCTGTGTGTGCAGCTGGTGTGGGGTGGAGAGGAGAGGAGAGGAGAGGAGAGGAGTGTCCACTTGTGCTGGAAGCAGAGCTGACTCAGGGCTTTCTCCCCAGGGCTGGGTGCTGACTCAGCTGCTTTGCCTTTTCCTGGCTTCTCTGGAAACCAGAGGCATCTCCTGGGGCTCCGGGGCCGTAGCAGTGCAGCAGGAGTCAGCATTACTCGGTTTTGGGAGAGTCACGCCTTTGCCTGTTTTGGGGCAAGAGCCAAGACGTTCAGTAAGAGCCTCGGGATTGCTTCTGGGTGTGTTTTGTACTCCTGCTGGGGAGCACGTGCTGCTCAGCCTGGGCTAAGTCCTGGGGTGAGCGTGTGCTGCAGCAAAGCTGCTCCTGCCGCTGTGTCCCCCCACTGCAGGGCTGGACTGGGGCAGGGGGGTTCTTCCTTTGGCCTCACTGGGGTGTTATTTCATGGAATCACTCATGCTTGGGTCAGAACATCCTCCCTGCTGTGGTGGAGGCTGGGTGAGGCTGAGCTGGGGTGGCAAACACACCGTGGAGGTTGTCCCAGCGCCTGGGACACCTGAGGCTTGGCTCTGCCCTCTGCAGCTGGGGCCCAGGTTTGAGTGCTGAGCTGGGGTGTGAGGAGCATCTTGTGCAAGTCATGAGGGTTGACCTCTGAGCCTGGAGCCCGGGGTGGTGGGAAGGAGCTGCAGCCAGAGGGTTAGGGTTAGGGTTATTGGCTTTGCTGCCAATTCCTTGTCCTGAAACGGGGGTGGCTCTCTGCTGACGCTTCCAGCAGCCCAGCAGGCTCCTCTCCACATGGGAAAGTGGAACCAGGAGGCCAAATCCTGCTTGGTCCTGACTGCTCCTGTGACAAACATGTTTATCCCACCTGGAATGAGCTGAGGGAGAAGGGCTTTGGGAGGAGAGCCCAGCTGCCACACACAGAGGTGAGGGCATTGTTGGCTGCATGGAAACCTGATGAAATTCCCTATAAAAACAGCCGAGGTGATGAAGGTGGAGGAGGCAGTAAGGGTGTCACTGCCATCCCTGTGGGTGTGGGGGCTGGCACAGGTGCCCACCCGAGGTTCCTGTGGAGGGGTTGCCCCATCACCAACCGGTTCCTCCAGTTCCTCTGGGAAGAGCCCAGATTGGGTTGGAGTCAGACTGGTTTGTGCAGAGCCTAGATTTGCCTGGAGAGGAAAATAATAATAATTAAAAATAAAAAAATCAGTTCAGTCACCTCAGCCCAGAGTCGTGTTTTTAAAGGGAGTGGCGTGGGGAAGGTCTTGGGCACCCCCAGCTCTGCTCTGGAGCTGTCGCCGGGCTGGAGCCTGCCCCGGGGCTGAATCACTCTGTGGTTTCCAGAGAGGACAAACGGGGACTTGAGCGAGACACAAACAAACAAACACATCTCTCGTTGTGATGTGGACGGTGGCTGTTCTTGGAGAGCTGGAGGGGCTGGACAGAGTGCTGGTAACACGGCCTGCCCCTGCATCCTTGGCTGGAGGGAGGAGGAAATTCAGGCGTGGAGCCATCTCAGGAGCAGGTTTCAGCACGGACACAAAATCATTACGCTGCTGATAAGCACCAGTGGCTGCAGCTCCAGCCTTGTGTTAGTTGTTCTGTGGCAGCTGAGCCAAGCTTGCCTTGCCCGTGGGCTTTTTCCTTCTGACTGTGCAGTGTTACCACCCTTCCTCGGGTTGTTCTTAATCTGCTTATTCCAGAGAAATCCTATCTGCCTATTATTGTGCCCCAAATGCAAAAAGACTTTCTGCCTTTCCCAGGGAGGGAAAAAAAAAAGAAGTTTTCAAAATGCCCCACAAATGTTTCTGCCCTGCAACTGTTTTCTTCAGTCCCACAGAGGATGTTTTAATCTGGATTTTTGTCAGTGCTGCGGGGTGTCACAGGAACGTCCCAGCCTGAATGCTGGGATGGATAAATGGTGGGCACTGGTGAGTTGGGGATGAATGGTGGGTTTTGGGCAAGGAGGACTGGAGCTGATTTCAGCCCAGTGGGTGCCACGGTCTGTGGAGAAATGCCCCTGTCTGGGTTTGTCTGTTCAAGTGTCTGCCACTGACCCATGGCTGCAAATGACCCATGGGTGCAAACACTGCAGGACTGGCTCCTGAGGGTCAGAGGATCTAATAAATCTATTGATCATACTTTAAAAAAAATCTTTAGAAGTAGCCAAACCTTAGCTAAACCTTGGCCTTTATTTCACTCGGCTTTTCCCCCATTTCTGAAGCCTCTCAGGAGGGCTGGGCTGAGCCCTGAGTCAGGCCAGCTGTGTCTGCCCACCTTTGCAGGGCTGTTTTTGCTGCCTGCCTTATCTCCCTTGTGACACCACATGCCCTTTCCTTCCTCCTCCATGCTGCAGGGCCCCCTGGGAGCAGGGAATGGCTGATGATGTTAAGCAAGCCCAGTGTGAGCAGCCTGGCTAAGGGGAACTGCTGCAGAGGCAGCAGAAGTGAAGCTGGGTGGAAAAAAAAACCCCTCTGTGTTTGTTGTTCAGCTCCCAAACCTCAGGTAGTCTTGGTTTAGCATTCAGAACTAAATTATCGTTTCCCTCAGAGCCAAAGGTATCAGAATGTCTGACACTGGGGAGTATCAGGGGGCAAATTTTATCTGCTGTGACACAGTTGAGTGGCTGCAGAGGTGGTCAGGGACTGCCACAACGTGCAGAGCTGAGGGGGGCCTCTGGCTGGTGCAGCACTCGCTGTCGTTGGCTCTCTTGACTCAGTGTTTCCTTCTTCCCACCTCTCCAGGCTGGGATCACTCTGCCCTGGGTGTGAACACACACACCTGGGCTGATGTGCCCTCCACACCTCCAGGCTGGTTCAGAGGGTCTGTGCTGTGCCTCCATCACGCTGTGGACACATTTCATGGTGGGGTGAAGTTCCCCTTTGTCCCCGTGGAAGCTGAGGCTGCTCTTAACATGCCCTGGTTTTAGCTGTGAATGATGCCTTAAGATTTTAACCTTTGCATTTTTCACATCCTGTACTGCACTGGTGCGTAACTCTGAGCTCCATATACAGTGTTAGCTACTGTCTTCACATTTTGGTCAGACAAAACCGATCCTTCTTAGCCTGAGATCCAAGGACACCCTACAGCCTCAGGCCCCGAAAAGTACAAACAAAAGTGAATTGGGGGGGGGATGAAGCAAACTGGGGGGGATATGACTTCATTACCTGAAGCTGTAATTAGACAATTAACTTCTGATATGCAGATTGACCAAACTTTTATCTGCCTGAAAAACTTGTGATCATCTTGGGTGTAGCCTCTGGGAAGCTTTTGCACTGCCCAAAGTGCATCTCTTGGAGGCCTTCAATAAATACCCGCTTTATTCTCTTAACCTTGTCTAGCCTCTGTTCTAGGTGGCCACTCCAAGGCATCGTGAGGAGCTGCAGAGGACTGGGCTGGTGAGGAGCAGAACCTGCAGCTCCTTAACGTGGGATGACTGAAAATCCCCTCCTGGGGGTGTTGGATGGCAATAACTTGCCGATACGACCACACTTATCCAACCAAACAGAGCCTGGGCTGCCCCCAGTTGGCCCCTGGAAAAGGGGGGAGGACTCGTGCTGCTCACATCCAGTGGAAAAATCTTCTGGAGTAAATCCTGCAGGTTGCAAGCTCGCCGTTGTTTAGATGGATGTGAGATAGTTCAGCCTGGAGCCGAGTTCAGCCCGGGGTCCTGCGAGCCCAGGGCACACAAACGCTGCTGGGGGGTTAATGGGAAACAGAGTGCGGAGCAAAACAAAGCCAGACCTTTGGAGGTCTCAGCTGCTCAGGGCAATATTTAGGTTTGGTGACTCTCTGTATCTTGGAGATGGGAATGCAGCGAAGCTCTTTGAGTCCAGAGTATACACGGAGCCCAACAAGACCGTGGGCTAATATCAACAAAGCTTTTGGAAAAGCGGATCCCGTCCGCCTCGGCAAAGCCGCAGTGTTATTTTTCTTTCAGCAAATGCATTGAGACAATAATAATGCTGTGCAGATTGGTTGTCCTTGGCCTGCATGATTTATTAGGGAGCAGAAACAATCGGAGCTGCCGAGAAAAAACGAGCTCTGGACGTGGATGTTTTTTCTCCTCTTTTTATTTTCTTTTTTTTTTTTTTTTTCCCCCTTGATTTCCTCATGAACTAAAAAAGGGCCACCTAGTCTGGTCCCAGGAGAGAGGTTGTCTCCTCCCTTGCATTTCTGACTGGACCACCAACCCTGGGCTTGCTTTTTTAGATGTTTCAGTGCTGGGGGGAAGGGGGGAGTGAAGCTGTGCTGGGGGAGGCTGGGGAAAGGTGATGCAGCCACAGAACAACATTCCCAGGCAGGAAAGCAGAGCAGGTCTGGAGGAGGAGACCTGCAATCTGTTCCTAGCTGTGGGTGACTCAGGGACAAGTTGTTTCCTCTCTCTGAGCCTGCCTTACCCCCTGTTTATCCTCTTTATTTACTGCTAAAGCCATTGGGGGTGGTGGAGCTCAGACCTCCAGGTGCAAGGGAAGCACAGGAGCTGCTTGTGCAGGTCCCACACTGGTGGCCTCGAGCTGGTTGTGGTGGCAGGTCCCACACTGGTGGCCTCAGCTGCTGCTCCTCGGCTTGAGCAGAGAACACCTTTGCCTTACAGTGGTTTATTTGCTGTTTCCTCAGTCAGTAAGCCCCTGGGGAAGGTGGGCAGGCCAGGCAGCCCCCTCTGCTTGTCCCCTGGCTGCTCAGGTGGCCCTGCTGGGTACAGAGTGGAACATCACACCGTCTGTGGCAGCTGGCTTTGCCCCACTGTCCCCTCTGTGCTGTTCCACACCTTCCCCCCTCACCTTTGCATGTACAAGAGGGCTCTGCTGGAGGCTGGTTCTCCTTGGGACATGGGGATGGGTGATTCCCCACCCAGGATGCAACCATTGTGTAGTCTGAGGTCTCCTGGCCTCCTTGACCTGCTGGCTGCCCCCCAAAGCTCCTTGGGGCTCCTGGGGGCCGTGTCCTCCCTCCACACCCAACTGCTGTGCCTGGTCCCTGCTCCAGCTGCCCCCAGAGGGGGTGGCCAGCCCTGGGCAGGGAGCTGGGGGCAGCTCTCCAGCCTCGATGAGAGGCAGCTGGAGGACAAGGCTGTTCCTCCACCACAAAAAAACCCTGAGGGGTGGGGGATTCTGCTTGGGATGAGTGGGAGCATCCCCCTGAACACCCCATGAGGATGAAGGAGGGCTGAGCCTCACCACACTGGGGCTGAGCTCAGTGTCAGGTGGCCCTGCTTGCACCCACAGCCCTGAACATCATCTTTTCTAGACAGAAACCTGTGATTTTGGCTAATAAAGTGCAAGGGGCTCCCTCAGAGCGTTTTGAGGCGGCAGGACCAGGTGCTGTGGCAGCAAGCCTGCCCGACTGAGTGTCTGCACGGGTAAGTGATATCATCGGGGTTTGCTTTGCCTTCAGAAATGACTCAACAGATTTTCTCTGGTTTGCAGTTGACCCCGTGGCTCCCTGCCGGTGATGGGAGCGGGCTGTTGGGGTCTGAGTTAATGGTGCCACGGCCAGCCCCGAATCGGCCTCAAAAGCTGGAGGTGGATTCAGCAGGTAGAGGGAGGGGGGAAAGCTGCGTCCACTGCACACCCAGCCCTCGCTGGTATTAAACCAAGGGTTGCTGAGAGTCATCTCTGATTCATGCTCCGGCTGAAACACGAGTATTTCACATTTGTCCGAAGGGATTAAGTGTTTAAAGCTCCTGCCCTTCTGGCTGTGTGTTTTCCTCCTACGGGTTAGTTAGCCTCAGCTCCCAAGTTTTTGAGAAAGACTGGTGGGGGGGGTTGGGGGTGATTTTTCCTCCTCTGTGATCTTTTTCTTCCATGCCTGGAGTCAGCACAAAAAGGAGTCAGTGCAAATTAGCTGTGTTTTATTATTGCAGGGGGCTAGAGGAGCCCAGGGTAATTGCTACATTTGGTTCCTTTTCTCTTGGGTTTCACTGACATTTCAGACAGTAAATGAGCGGTTCCTTCTCCCCCACAGATGTTTTCTGTTGGTTATAGCGGGGAAGAGACCGTAGATGATAAATCCATGTGCTTCTTTTGTGTTTTTTTTTTTCTAGGAAATCAGAGTGGGGCACAGGGCTTGCTCAGCCCTGGGTGCTCCTGCCATGGGGGTGAGCAGTGGCAGGACCTCCCTCCCTTTCTCCCAACCCTGTCTGCATGAGAGAGGAGGAAGAGAAAAAGGGAATTATGGCAGCCTGACCCTCCCAATATTTTTTTTTTGCTTCAACTTTGGATTGATGTTAAACACCAGCCCAAACCAGTGTTCCAGACTGAGAGAGGGGAAATTTAGCTTTTTAAATTGCCCCATGGCCATTCTTCTCTTAACCCAGGCACATGCACGTATTTTGGGTCCATCACAGGATATTTCTGGGCTCCTATTCTTTTCCTGAGCTCCTGCCAGCTGCCTTCATAAGCACCCATACTTCAGGACAAACATTTTTTGGGGAAAAGTTATGTCAGAGTTTCCTGCAGGTTTGTCTTGGCTCCAGGGAGAAGGGAGCCAAGACACATTGCCACCTTTACTGATGCTCTCTGCACACAGAGGACCAACCAAAAGCATAAATGCCCTCTAAGTCAGGTCTGGCTTCCTCTGCACCAGAATACGAAGGAAGAGGAGAATCCACAAGATCTTAAAATCTTTAAACGCTGAAGTTTTATGGTAAATAAAGCCTGGATTTTACTGAGCAGTATCAAGGTGATAAAGCCCTTCTTAGCCTTTGACAATATGGTTGGAAGGGAGAGTAGCTGTCAGGGTGTTGCAGCCATGTGGTGGTTTGCCCAAAGCCAGGCTGCAGCCATGCTCAGCCCCACTCTCACATTTTTTATGAGCAGGCAGCAGCCTGCAGAGGCTCCATGACCTGGGCTGTGGGGTGCTGTACAGCTCTGAGACCCTCAGCCAGACTGGAGGGGCCTTAAACCCCCCAAAAAGCCGGTGGGGAGACAAGGAGCCTTTGAAACTCCTCCGGTCTGCCCAAGCCTCAGAGTGGGGTTGTGAACCTCGCCCGTCCTTCTGGATGAGAACGTTGCCTTTACAATTAAACCCCACGCAAACCCCCCAGCCCTCGCTACTGCTCGTTACCCCAGTGAAATATCTGACATCTGAGACATAATGGGAAGTCAAAGAATGTCAGGAATTCGGTGACTCAACACAGAGTTTATTATCCCAGCCCCACCGTTTCAGCCCATGCAATGTAAAATTGTTTTACGGCATGTGGCACGGTTCTGTGGGTTAATTTATAAGCAAACAATTACTATTCAAATAGGGGCTTTTTTTTTTTTTTTTTTTTTCCCCAATAATTGTTTTGTCTAAACAAGCACAACAACGTNACATAAACTTGTTATCTGTTTGGCAGTGGGGGGACGCTGCGAAGAAATGCACATTTACATGTTTTTTTTTGCTCTGATGCGATTTGCTTTCCCTGGAGCAGCTCAATGGGGCATTGAGGACCAGGGCCCACTGCTGAACTTGACCTGGGAGTGGTGTGGAGATAAGCCAAATGTTAAGAGGAAAAGGAGCCCTTT
Organism: Sinosuthora webbiana; assembly: GCA_013397395.1. NCBI lineage: Eukaryota > Metazoa > Chordata > Aves > Passeriformes > Sylviidae > Sinosuthora > Sinosuthora webbiana. Next base: position 347,200 of record VXBN01009626.1, read on the forward strand.
GTGCGAGGATGCCAGGATATTAGGTCTCACTTTTAGGTCACACACTTGTTAGGGGTTCCTTCGAAGTGATGGATCCTTCTGCTAAAATTTAATGATGTCCGTTAAATCCCAGGGTCATGAACTGATGCGTGTGCTGAAAATGGTTTGCCAAGGGACCACGAAGACAAGGCCTTGTGTCAGGGGGCCTCCAAAGCAAATTGGATTTTCCACACGGCGATGGCTGCGTTTGAAGGTCTGTCAGTGGCCTGTAAAATTCTCCACCAGCGATAACAAGACAGAATTGCCAAGCGCTGAGGCAGTGCCGTGAGCGTTATAGAACAAATCGCTGCCCTCTCAGGACATTAAAGCTTCTTGATCATCAGCCAAAGGAAGAATTATCCCAACCAGCAAATGGGCTGGAGGAGAAGCTGCTCCTGCTCTTCCAGGAGATTATCCCAGAGCTCCTGGGTTAAATCTGCTGCAGAGAGCCTGGGGGGTCATGAGAACACCAGCCTGGAGCTGAGCAGTTGGGTAGGTGCACAGAAAAGGATGGAACAAGCAGATGCTGACTGGTATGGGGCCACCAGCTGGCCCTGCTGGTGTCCAGCCCCAGGACAAGCCCTGCCCAGAGGGGTCTGTGCTGAAGGAAAGGTGAAGCAGTTGGGGGATGCTGTGTTTTCTCTCCTCGCCTGCACGTCGTAGGGAAGTTTATTTTTGCCCCATTCCACGTTCCATTGATTCGAATTGATTTTACAGGTAATCAAGCTAAGGCAAGCTGTTGGGAAAGCAGCCTGAATCATTCCTGCTGAACCCACAGGATTCAGCAGGTGCATTATTGCTGCTGGTCTCCATCCAGTCTCACACTGGTTTGGCTGAACTGGTTTAAAAAGCAGTTTGGAGCGACACTGCCCATGCTGGCAGTGTTCTGCAGTGTTCTGCACACACCCTCCCTGAGCTGCAGCTTGTCTTGCCACCTTTGAGAGCAGAGGGAAGTTAAACCCATGCTCATCTGGCCCTGACCTTTCGGCTGAGATCGCCGTGAAGAGGGGGCAGTTCCTCATTTCTCCCCAAGGGAAGCTGCAGGCAGACAAACATCAGAGAATTCAGACAAATGAATGGCAGCTCTCTCATTCCAGTGTTGGGTTGAGGAGAGCCAGGAGCTCCCTCCTGAGCCACCCACGTGGGCAGTGCTGCTCTTGGGCCAACGCCGGGCCAGGGAGTGCATTGTTCAGGACCTGCTGGCCACTGGCTCCTCCAGCCTGAGCCTGGATTGAGTGATGGAGGAGGCAGTTCTGGTTCCACCCAGTCCCTGAAGGATTTGGTCTATTGTGCTGCCAAAAGAAAACAGCACAGATCATCCTGGAGTGCAGAGCTATCCTTGGAAGGAAAGTGCAGTGAGGGTGGAGCGAGAGGACACGAGGGTGAAGGCTGCCTTAGGCTGGAGTGGTACAAAAATCCCCCCCAAGCTCTCTTCAGAGCTTGAGCGGTGGGTGGCTCTGTCATGGGCACACCAAGTGATTTTTTTGGAAGAGAGGGTGCCTGGGGAGTGCTGCTGGGGTGATGCTGCATGGAGCCCAGGATGGCCCAGGGGTTCATCCTGGTTCCAGTGAGATGAGTGTGCATGTTGATGAAATCTAACTCCCTGGGTGATGTCATGACATGATGAGAAACTGGGTTATAAATTAAAGGAAGGAAAAAAAAAAAAGTAGACCCCACTGCGGGTCGGATGATGGCAATAAATTCAGATAACAGCTCATCAGTGCCTCTTCCCTTGTTCTTGTATGTGTTTGCAATTTTTTTCCCCCAGTTGGGAGAAGATCTGGTGAGAAGCAGCTGTTTTTTATTTGTTCTCCATCCACATCTGATTAGATAGTCCTCCTTCTGCCCACTGAGACGTGCTCGGGGGCTCCCCCAGCCCCTCTGCTCACTCAGCTTCTGGGGCACCGAGGAGTTTGGGACTGTTGGAACTTTATTTCACAAGCTCACAGCATTTCAGAGGTACAAAAGGCTCCTTCGTGATCACGGGGCTCGGGTCCCACCGGGCCAAAGGGCATGGCCAGAGCCTGCAGTGGGGCCGTTTATGGGGTGCTGTGGGTTTGGGACGTGTTTCCCTCCCTGACACTGAGCTGTTTGTTTGGTTTGAGGCAGTTTTGGGGCTCTGCAGCCCAAGAGGAGAAACACATCTCTGCAGGCTCTGTGAATGTGTTGACGGGGAGGGAGCTGTGCTGCAAGGAGGAGAGCGGGCTGTGGTTTTGGACCAGCGGGAGAGGACAACCTCATGGTGTGGGAGCAGGGACAGACCAAGGTGAAGGCAAGGGCGTGCATCCCCCTGGATGCACGGCTTCCTAAAGGCTGAACCAGAACATGGTGAGCTTCTGGCTTGTTGGAGCTAGTGTGGAAACTCCCATCAGCTCCACTGAACTCCAAACCAGACCCCTCCAGGCCAAGCCTGTAATGTCTCTTCACACCACGCCCCAGGAGGGCTCCCAGCAAAGCACTTTGCAGGCAGTTGTCTTCTTCCAGGAGACAGGTGTAAGTGTTTCACTCAGGGCAAGGAGACTGTTCTGGTCCTGTGCTGCCTTTGCCTTCCCTTCCCCTCACTCCACAACTGACTGGCAAGATTTAGGTGCCTGATGCTTCTCTCTTCCTTTTCTTAGTGGTCTTAGTGGCCTTCTCTTCCTTTTCTTTAGCAAAGGCTGTTGGTCATGGGACGGGTGAGCTCTTCACCAAAACACCACAGAACCAGAGCCCCTTGGGTCAGCAGCCCCTCCTGAGTACCTGGGAGCCTGAGAACTCTTCCTGCTCCTTTGCTGGGTGGGAAGGGGATCTCCCATGGCAAGTCTGAGGATGTGGTGTTGAGCTCCCCGTGCTGTGCCCGGGCAAGTCCCAGCCATGTGCTGAGCCATGTGCTGCAGCTCACCTAACCCTCACCTCTTCACCCATGGGGCTGCCACCTCTTCAGGTTCCCAAGGGAATTTCTGGGAGCCCCAGGTGAGCTGGGGATTACTGTTGAGTGAGGATTACAGAGCCCCCAGAGCTGAGGCTCCTGGAGAAGAAGGGGACGTGACCCTCCTGGATGCCAAATGCGAACATGGAAATAACAGGGTGGGAAATGTTCTCGAGTTCATCCCAAAAATCAGTTTTCTGTGGGTCAGCTTAAATTTCTGGCAAAAAAAAAAATTCTCAGCTGATTTGATTCCAAACTTGTTTCCCCATTCCCTGTAATCCTTGCAGCTGGGCATGCTAAAAGCCACAGGGACAACTGGAGCCCAGGGCTCAGCAGTGTCCGTGTGCCCCTCGGGGCTGTGCTGAGCCCTGGGGGTTTCCATGCACTGGGAGGGCAAGAGGGGGGGATGACACAAAACTTGTCTGTGTCGCTGCTGCTCCTGCAGTGGCCATGTCGATGCACAAACCTCCATCTGACTCCGTGTCAACAAGTTCAGTTCCGAAAAGAGGGAGAGCTTGTTTTATTTTGCCGAGGCTTTGTGCGATAGGGAGGTTTCCGGATGGGATCTGCAATGCTCAGGCTCAGGTATCAGTTGCATAATTTCCTGTGTTATTTCAACACTCTTGTCTTTTTCCTTTTTTATTTTTTTTATTTTTTATTTTTTTTTTTTAATGATCTCCTATGCATACTGGAGGAGTCTTATATAAGCATACGTTGGGCTGGAAATTTTTTTTTCTTTTTTCCTGAGTATTTTTTTTGGCAGGGAGCTCCTGGCACACGATACAGAACTCAGAGCCATCAACTGTAGCTGTGATACAGATGTTCATTGCCTGCATAATCTTTCTCATATCAAGCAATAACCCTGAGCCAATTTCTTTATTTTAAGCACCTTGTTGTGGGAACGGAGCTGTAAATGCACGAATTGCTGAATTCCCTTATACCTTTTTACAGGAGGCAAACAAAAAAAATCAGTACGGGGCCTCGGTGAAAATCAAACACGAGGGCTGTTCTAGATAAGAAAAGACAGTCACTAACTGAGGGTTAGGAAAAAAAAAAATCCCTCTCAAAAGATACTCTGGAGGAGTGCCAACAGCACATAGCTGCATGGAGACTAAATAAAACCAGGTGAGTTTCCTGCCATTGTGGAGTATCAAATGCGATTTCCATTTGTGATGGACGTGCTGTTTCTGCCAAGATCATCTGGAGGTTTTCATTTCGGAACTTATGATTTTTGTTGGCCTAATATAGAGCTACGGCCCAGAGTGCTAAAAGGGAACGTTGCAGCAATGACACTCACAGCAGGTGAGGAAAAATGCCATTATCACACTGAAAGGATCTTCCTGGGAGAAGATTTTTCTGTCTCAAGCGTAGATTTTAGGATGGCTTTGAATGCAGAACAAATGGGAGAACTTGATGAGAAGAAGCATTAGCAGTGATCCTCACTGCAGAGGCACCAGGTAACATCCTTTCCAATTAAGACTCTGGCTCACTCCGAAAATATCATTGAAAAACTAGGTGTGAACCAGAGATGTAGATGAGGCTGTTTTGCACTTCTGGAGCGATTACAGGGAGGCTGGCAAGCTGCCCTACAACAACAACAGCAACAAAAACCCAGTCAGAGAGGGTTTCACTCTCCCAGAGAGGTGTGCAGGGTGGAGCAGGGCTGGTTGGGACACTGGCTGTCGGGACATCCTGGGTCCAGAGGAAGGCAACAAGGCTGGTGAAGGGCCTTGAAAACCTGGAAAACCCCATGAGGAACAGCTGAGGGAGCTGGGATTGTTTAGCCTGGAAAAAAGGAGGCTCAGGGGGGAATCTCATCACTCCCTACAACTACCTGGAAGGTGGCTGTGCTCAGGTGGGGTCGGGCTCTTCTCCCAGGGAACAGGGACAGGACAGGACACAGCCTTAAGCTCTGCCAGGGGAAGTTTAGGTTGGACATCAGGAAAAAAAATCTTCAGTGAGTGATTGGGCACTGGAATGGGCTGCCCAGGGAGGTGGTGGAGTCACCATCCCTGGAGGTGTTCAGAGAAGACTGGATGTGGCACCCACTGCCATGGTTTAGTTGATGAGGAGGTGTGAGGTCACAGGTTGGACTTCATGATCCCAAAAGCTTTTCCCAACCTGGTTCATTGTGTGATTCTCTGATTTTGTGGGCCAGCAGAGCTGCCGTGGCAGGTGTGTGTCCTCCTGGCCAGGCTCAGCTCCTGATGCCGGTTCCTGCTCCCTTCTCCAGAAAAAGAGCCCCAAAATCCCCGTGCAGCCACACTCCGAGGCTGTGCCCTGTGACCGTGGGTCTGTGCTCAGGGAATCCAACCATCCAGCTGTGGAGCTCGTGCCAGGTGAGCATCACTTGCAGGAAGTTTGGGAAGAGCCCAGACTGTGGCTTGGAGCACAGCGAGTTTCCTCGAGCAAACACTCAGGGCCCAGCCTGGAGCCAGGCCCAGAGGGGATCCTCTTACATGGATAACAGCAATTTGCAGTAAAAATAGTTAATGCTGACCATGTTCTGAAAGGGGTATCAGGCTTCCTGCTTCAGGGCTGAGCAATCTGGCTCGAGGAGGCCAGAATTAAACATGGCCTGCTGGAAAATGAGTGCAGATCTGCTACTGGATCAGGTGGTGGGAGCCCTGAGACATAATATTCTCCTGGAATCACGAATTTGGCGTTTTTCAGGCTTTTGCAGATGGACTGGAGCTGATTTCTTAGCAGCAGTTGTTTACTTGTAAAAATGCCACATGACTGAACGACGACGTTCTTATAAGAGATGTTTTAGAACAGAGAGCTCAAAAGAAGGGCAGCCTCCTGCAAAACCCATACCCCTTTTGGAAAACGTGCAGGCACTCACATGCTCTGTTCCTGCTGTTTGAGGTATGAACTTCTCCTCTTATAAAATAATCCATTAAAATCTCAACTGGCCTGAGGTGTGTGGTGTGTGGAGGTGCTGGGCTCAGCAGGAGCACCAGGGGCTTGGATTTGCCTCTGGTGGTGCAAAGGACATGAATATTTCTGGGACGTTCTCATCCTGTCACAGGGGGTTTTGCTGAGGCCACACGGAAGTGGGACTGTCACTGACATCCTGCTGGGCAGTTTCTTTCCCCAAAAAGCCAAATTCCCTGACTGAATCATGTCCATGTGCCCATGCTTGACCCCAGCAGAAGCTCTGACTGGTCCATCCCATCTGCTCACCATGTCTGTCTTCTGGGAGTCACTGCCTTGGATCTGTGATTTGTTCCATTTTTCCCTAGCCCATTCTGGATTAAACTGGAGGACATTAATAGAAATAAGGAATGATCAAAGCACACTCTATATGTTGAGAAAGGGATGATGACAGAAAGAAGGAAAGATGAGTTAGGGGGCAGTGATTTCTGGAAGAGGTTGAGGGGAGCACTCACATACTTTTGGCACCCCCAAAGTGTCTCTGGTTTGTGCCTCCAGGTGTTCTGTTCCCACTGTTACAGCTCCAAAGGAGTGAAACCACTTTCTTTAGCAAAGCCTGAGTCCATCTCAGGACTGCAGAGCGGTTTGGCTCCCTGACCCAGAGCAGGGGGCAAGAACAGGAATGGGAACAGTGGCCTTGAGGCCACAGCAGGTCTGTTGGGACACTGGGGTTGGCCAAGGGGAAAGGGATCACTCCAGGAGAGCCACGGCTGCAGCAGCGAGCTCTGCACCCAGCCCAGCACATCTGGGCTCTCAGCACCTCCCACCAGCACATCGCTGGGCCCGGGATCAAGAGGGATTATTTAGGTATTTGCTTGCTGCTCTGAAGTGGCTCAATTGTTTCTGGAATAGCTGAGTCTGAGCTGGGATTTCGAAGGGATTTTGCAAGAGCCTCTGTAATGAAGAGAAATTCTCAAACGGTCCAGAGAAAGTTCTTCTGTCAGAAGAAGAACATTGTTGATGGTGTCGGTTGGCACCGCTTCTTCCCTTTGACAGATTGTGCTTCTCTCTTCCAGAACTTCCATTTACAGGAGACTCTGGCAGCCTGCTGCTTCCTAGACAGAGAATCCAGCAAGCAGTCTGCTCCATCTCCTCACCAGATTCATAATGTCATTTCTTCACAGGCAGGATCTCATCTGTTGCTCGATCTTGGAGTGAGTTTGCGGATTTCTTTCTCCACTTCTTCACCAAACCGTTCTTTTCTGCTCCTTTTGTTGGGAGAAGTGTGAAAATTCACCATGCTTCCTTCCTAAAGAGGTGGTAGGAAATAGATGCACTTGGAAATGTGGGTCTGATTTCAATTTTGTTTTCTTTCCCCTAGAAGGAAAGAGCTACAAGGCAGGCTCAAAGCAAGCTGAGCCAAAGGTAAAACACCCATAGCCCTCCCTCAGAGGGAATAAAATTAATTTAAGGAGAGAGATGAATGGACATAGAGCAAGTATGAGTTTGGCTTCTTGTTTCATAGGAATGCAAGAAATCACACAGCTTAAGAAAGCCAGACAATGCAAACCTCACATAAATTCCACCCAAAATACTTGCTGACCTTCGCTGGTGCTCCCCTTCATCTCACCAATGTTTTATGACTCTGAAACGCAGCCCCACCACTGGCAAACCTTCAGAGAAGTCAGTTCTTGCACAAACAGGAAAGCAGACTCCCTTCCCACTAATTTAGGTGGTGTTTCCAGTCCCTGGCCAGAGGACACAGGGGCAGGGAGGTGTGTTTGCCTCCAGGACTGGGCTTGAGGCTGGGCTGGAGCAGATTAACTTCTCAGGTGGGCAGATCTAGCCCTTCCTGTGTGTCAAATTCAGAGCCAGAACAGGGCTGAATTCAGAAATTTCGTCTGGTTGTCCCATGGGGAACTGATTTCTTCACTCCATGCCACATCCAATGTTGTCCAAGGGCTGGTCCCTGCCACTGACCCTCCTGATTGTATTTCTCAGGGACTGTCTGGATGTAACTCAATCCCAGATCAGTTTAATGAGGTGAAATTAAACTCAATGATATCTGGGACCATCCACCCTCAATCTTCTCCTTCTCTTTTGACTGTGCCAGCTCCTGCACTGCTGCCTTTCATTTTTTCTTGCCCAGCCAAGATGTAAATTGGTGGAGGCCACACCATAGGCAGGAGGAAAAGGTGAATTTATTNCTGTGACTGTCCCAGCTCCTGCAGCATCATCTGAGATGATCAGCAGGAGGAAAAGGTGAATTTATTTCACTTCTGCAGGTTGGACGAGCAGGACAAGAAGGTGATTTTGGGCAAATAAAGTAACCCATAGGGATGGGGTGAGGACAAAGGCTGGCAGCTGCTGATTGGGACTGAAGTGGGACGGTAATGGAGGTGACAGTGATCAGGGGGACCCTCTCCAGAAGCAGCCAAGGCGTCTGATGTGCTCCTACAGCACTTTGGCAGATGGTCCAAAAGGAGCTGAAGCAAAGAGGAGCAACTGCTGCCCTCACACAGTGCAGATGGCAAACTGGGCAAGCTGGTGTGGAAGTCACAGGGGTGTCTAAAGCCTGGACAATTAGACTGTGCAGTCCCATCTCTGTGGAGAGGCAGAAAGCAGAGCTTGGGCCCAGGAAATGGGCTGGAAAAGGTGAAAAAGGGATCAGCATTACCAGCTTGTTAATCTGAGCTGAGCTTAAATACAGGGTGGTGAAGGGGCCCTGGCACAGAGCTGGGGGCTGGGTGCAGGGAGCTCCACTCCAGAGCAGGGCAGAGCATGTTCTGACAGGGTATGGTGGGAAAGAGCCCTTTCCAATGTGGCTGAGCTTGACCAGTGAGAATAACCGCTGGAATTACAGCAAAGAATTGTTCCTGGTGGAACAGAAATGCCTTTGGATGTTTTTTTCCTATGGAAGGCCAGTTTGTTCCCATTATAACCCACAGTACTTCTAGGTGTGGGGCTTGCTGGCACATTATTCCTTTAATAAAGGCAAATGAACACAAGGAATTCATCTGTTTAATCTTCAGCTTGTACAACCTGCAAAGAGTGAAATGGAAAAACGCTCAGCTGACGTTCCAGACGTCCAACAACAGATTTGCTCCACGTGGATCTGCTGCACACACCCTGATTTGCTTCCAAGAATCCCTGTCTGAGCCCTGGAAAAAAAACAACCCAACCACTCTGTGTCAGGAGAGGCCAGCTGAAGACCCAGGGCGTGCAGCCTGTGCTGTTCACAGTTCCAGGCTGTGAATAATTTCCTCCCTTCATGTGGCCATCTCTCCCCATCTGGGTTTGGGCCTGTCCAGCTCTCCGATCCCTTCACTTCCTGAGCCATGCAGGCTTCCAGAGCTGCCCTGGCTGTGCTGCTGTGGCTGGAGATGAGTCCTTGGTGGCCTGCCAGCAGAAGCATCCTTGGGTTTGGGAGGAGTTGGCTGCCCTGGCTGGATCCCTTGGGGCAGGGGTGGTGCAGGGTCTCCAGAGGGTCACCGTGCACGACCCCATTTGGGAGAACAGAGACACCTCTTCCCCCAGGGCTGGGTTTATCCCTGTGACCCCTCCAGCTGTGTGTAGAATCTCCCTGGCCCTGGCACACCTCTGCCTGCAGCTCCTGGACCCAGAGATGGACACAGCTCTGGGTGCACACATTGGTGGGATGGAGAGAGGTGGGACAAGGGGGTGAATGCCCCAACAAGGGCTGAGTGCTGGCCTGGCCCTGAAATGGGGCTGTCCCCAAGCCTTGCATGGCTGTAAACGCTCTTGCTGTTGGAATACAGACTACAGGGGACTCAGGCTGGGGTTTATCTGCTTCCTTCCAAGTCCTTTCCTCTGCTCACACCCTGGAGAGCTGTGAGGGCACACATCCTGCAGACCCAAAAATACTCTGGCTGATGCCTGGAGGAAGAGCTATGTTTTACAATTGATCAGCTGCCAGAAATCCTCTTCAGCTTCTCTGGCCTCTCCCTCTGTTGTCCAACGTACTGGAGGTATCTTGGAGCATCTGGGTCTTCATTAGACATGAACAATCAGACCTTTGAGAGCTGAAGTATCCCAGGAGCCAACCTGTCCTCGGCTGAGAAGAAGATGTTTGCACAGGGGAAAGTGAAAACAACAAGTAGAAAGGTGAAATCACAGCCTTTGGGGAAATTTGTCATGAACATCTTTGGGCTGCCTGGCAGTAATTCACAAAGTGGCAAAACCACACTGGTGATGGCTCTGCCGTGCTGAAGGTGAAAAACGGGCTGATGGGGGGAAACTGAAATGCTCTCATTCCTCCAAACTCTTGGGTGGCGTGTGGAGCAGGAGATGCCCTCGCCCACCCGGCAGGACCTGCCCTGCTGGGCTTATCACCACGAGCAGCCACAGCACCGCCAGCCCCCCGGGCCAAGAGCGATTTTTGGCTTGGCCAAAACAAATGGCAGCTTCCCCTCTCTCTGAGTTTTAAAGCACGGGTTGTCATGCAAAGGAAATTGCGCGCGATGATGATGATGAACGGTTGTGAAACACCGTCTGCCAGAAATATTTCTGGATCCTGCAATTTAGCTGCAAATTACAGAACACCGAGCTCAGCCTCACGGGGAGGACAAAACCAAACCTTCCCCTGCTGTGCTGGGGGAGCATTTACGACCGCGCCCCTCTTTTCCTTCTCCCACCTCACTCCGTTTTCAGCTCTGAGGCATGTTCAGAAGGCAACATCCAGCCTCCAGGAGCGTGGCTGGGTCCTTGCTGGGACGTCTCGGGTTTCTTATCTCCTGGAATGCCCATCCAGTGATGCCAATTCTTGGGTTTGGTTTTCTTTTCCCGAGATTCAGGTGGTGGTTCCAGTGGGCCTTTTTTTGCCCTCTGAAGGCCCCGAGCCAGACGCGAGAAAAAAGCGGAGTCTTCAAGGTCTTTTTCTCTTTGGTTTCTCGTGTTGTTTATTATTTTCTTATCTTACAGTGTTCTCTGTGTCCGGCCGAGATGTTCACAGCTGCTCGGGCACAGGACGACTCCCCCTGTGATGGGAGGTCGCTGCCTTTTATACAGATAACTACGTACATCTTATTTACAATTATGTGCCAATGCCTATTACCTGTACTAAAGGGGTCAACTCTACTCTGACCCAATCTCCTTTAACTACTTTGTGCCACCGTCACCAGAAGATGGAGGCCAGGGGAGAAGAAGGAAGAACTCAGGGCAACACCCAAAATCCTCCATCTTGTTCCCCATGCACCTACATACCAAGAATCCTAAAACTACAAAATTTTCCACCCTGTGACACACTACACTACTGTCTGTCAAATCTTTTTGACTTGTAATTCTTCTCTCAGTGTTAGAAGCTTTTTTCCATGGACTGAAATCAAAGATTGTGTCCTCCTGGGCTCTGTGCCAGGGTCTACAACCCCCCTGCACAGCTTGCAGACCCCCCTGTACAGATCTCGAACCCTCTTGCTCGGGTCCCAGACCTCTCTGCCGAGGTCTGTGGCCTCCCAGGGCACCCAAGGGAATGCCCAGGACTCCAACAGGACGAGCTGTGGCGGAGCAGCTCTGACAGCTCACATCTGCCTGGCCCCACAACTCTTCCCGAGCTATTCCAGGACGAGCGAGAAAAACGGAGCGGTTGGAAACTGCGGGTTTGCTCAGCAGCCTTGGCTGTGGTGCTGGATGGTGCTGAAGTAGGCATGGCAACAGGAAAGGAATGTTCCCCGTAAAAAAAGATAACGGCGCTCTGCCGAGGACGTGGAACGGGCGAAGTTTGTGAAAGCAATCAGTCCGTGTCATAATGTTTATTTAACTGAGAGCAGGGACGGTGGAAAAGCCTTGCAGCTGTGGAGAAGCCCAAGAGCGCTGAGAGGGATGGGGAGCAGAGATTTAGTAGCTGTCTTGCCTTGGAGAGGGGAAAAAAAAAAAAAAAAAGAAAACAAGCTGTGCTATCAGGCAATCGATGGGGCAGATACTGGGGGGAGAGCACACAAGGTAGCTCCTGAACTGTGGAGCTCTTCTGCAGGGGTGAGGTTGGAGTTTTATTATCTGAAGTTCACTTTCAGGTTAACAGTTTTGAGGATGTGGTTGTAACTCTAAAGGGAGCAGATTTTAATTCTTTTCTAAACACGAGCTATTTCTGTTTGAGGCAGATAACCTTCTTGGCTGTGCTATTTGCCAGGGGTAGATAGAAAGATTGGAGCAGCAGAGTGATGCTTGAATTCCTCCAGCAAGTAAAAGGGGAGAACTCGACACCACAGAGTCAGTGTGGGGGCAAATGCTGTTTTAGCCCATTTCCTGAGGAGCTCTTGAGAAGAGCAGCTCTGGTGTGAGTCCTTCTGCAGAAGGCCAGAGCAGGGGAGAAACAGGACACTTGGTACAGCAACAGATGAAATCAAATACTAGGCCACTGCTCTGGCAGTGGGATCTGTTAAGCTGTAGAGCAGTGCCAAGGGATCTGGCAAACTCACTGGACTTGCTGCAAGAGGTAGACTTCCCTTGCTCCACCCCACCCCAAAAAAGAAGCAAAAAAAAATTTGCTCCCTTTTTTCCTAATGAAAGTTAGAATCGCTTTAGGTCAAAATTGGAAATTACATCAGTTTGGGGGGTTTTGTTCTTACAAAAATTCAAACCTGTTTTGGGAAACACAAGCCGTCCCTTCACTCTGAAAACTGAATTTTAATTGAAGGCAACATTTTCTATCAATGAGGAGAAGAGATTGCCTCAGTTGTTCTCAGGCCATCTAAGCCTTACTGAGCTGAATACTTGCAATATGCAGAGCAGAAATAAATCTGCATTGGCTGCCCAGGCATGAGCCACCCTCTTCCCACCCAGCTCTCCACACTGGTGTATGAATGGAGCCTTGCAGAGACCCCCATTCCAGAGGGAGGACAGTGGCTCCTTCCAAACCTTCTCTCCCCTTTTCTCAAAACCCACGGCCCCTGTGAGAGCCACCACTCAGCTCTGCCCTCACTGAGGAGCTGGCATGGAGGTGTTTCCTCCATGGCTCTGCTGGAGCAGCTCTGAAACGTTCATTGCTTTCCTCTCTGCTGGCTCAACAGCTATCTCTGTAAAAAAAACCTCCAGGCTTCCCTGGTCGCCCAGCAGAAAGAAAAAAAAAAAAAACCATAAAATCCATTTCAGAGACCAAATTGCCCATAATTTACATGCCTCTCCTCACTTTGAAACGCAAGACGGCTGATGATAACATCGGGAGTGACAGAAGTGGTATCTGTTGCTAATTACAAGCTGACATTGTGGTCAAGCAGAGCCATGGGCCCCATCAAAAAGCTCATTCAAAGTTGCTTTTTTCCCACTTCAAACACAGGCTGGACACAATGCCCGGCATTTTCCACCTTTGGAAGGAGCAATCCCTCTGAATTGGCCTGGCAGCTGCTCCTTCAGGAGAAAATCTGTTCAAAGGAGGAGCAAAAGTTACAACAACTAGTGGTGAAGCAGGTCCTCCTCCAATGGTGAAATTTGTTCATCCTTCATGGAGAAAAACAGTCACCGTTTTGATTTCTAAAACACCTCTCCCCTCACAGGTCCTTTCAAGCTGTCCTGGGGGCTCACCTGGAAATGGTCACCACATCCAGATGGTCACCACATCCAGGTGGTCACCTGGGCCATGAAAATGCAATGGGGACCTGAGGCTGAAAGATCAACAAATTTCACCAACAGAGGATCATCTTCACCAATAATTGTTGTAACCTTCACTGCCCTGCTCGGGGAGGGCTGGCCCAGACTCGAGCTGCTCCTGCAGCAGTGCAGAGATGCAGCACCTTGGCAAGGTGAGAGGTGCAAACTGTAAAACCCAGTGACCCCCTGAGCCAGGGGAGAGGAGCTGCTCCTGCAACAGGAGATGCTGCAGCCAGCTCAGGCAACTGGGAGCTGAGAAAAGCTCTTCTCAGCTCTGGTGTTGACTCCGTGGCTGAGCCAGAGAGGTGGGCTGAGCCTTGGTGAGCCTGGTTTTAGAGTGGGGGAGATGACACACACCAAAAGGAAGTGTCAGTCCCTTTCTTGCAGGCTGGGGAGCCTCTGCCTCAGGAGGCTTTGAGAAGTGTGGTGCGTTTCACAGGCTGTGCAGTGGGGCTGCTGGATGGGTCCCTCCCAGTCCAGGTGATTTGAACAGCTCTGCTTTATGTCCCGAAATGCATCTCTGGCTGTGGTTTACCCTTTCCCTGCCCTAACCCCATCCAGCTTGTCAGGCTGGGAATTTTGCTCTGTGAACATCTCTCCGCTGGAGATGTCTGAGAAAGCTGAAATGTCAGGTTGACCTTTCGAGGTTTTTCTTTTCTCAAGGAAGGAAGGTTTCTATACAATTCATGCCGTGAATCAATCCAAAGGGATGCATTTCTCTGCACCGGTTAAATAAAAGATCATTAAACCTAACAAACGTTTCCCAGCCTGCCTGCACTTTTCACGGAGTGTTCAGCTATAAATACGACCTGTGCTTGTAACAACATAAACAACATGCTCCTCAAAAGCAGGGACAGACTATATACCTCTTCTTTTTTATTTTTAAGCTGCCCAAGAAATATATACACACATTCCTAATATGCTTACTTAAGCAGGAAGCAGACGAATAGTTTAAGATAATGTTTCAGCCTATTGTGAGTTATATGCGCCCTGAAGATTGTTTCCTTTGTGCAGTAATTTTTCAAACACAGAGAGAAAAAAAAAAAAAAAGCTGAAAAATCTTGTCAATTCCTTAACTGTGGGCAAGATTTGCAGGAATTTCCACTGCGTTTCCCTCTCAAAGGGATATTTGAGACCACTGATAAGGGGAAAAGGAGATTAAACAGTCCTAATTCTTTTCATGTACTATGGAGACTAATTCCTCTTGCTCTCACCACCACGTCCAGCAGACTGGCTAGCTGCTGATTTCCCCCTGCTTGTGGGGAGATCTGAGGGGTGATAGGAGTTTGAGGGCCCGGAGAAGAAAGGGATCAGTTTGAAGAAGGAAGATGCTTAATTAGCATGCAAAGTTTATTCTGGGTTTGATCACACCATAAGCTTCTGCTGGGCTTCTTTCCCCTCCCCTGCTGAAATATCTTTCGGCTGACATCACCATCAGAATGGGACACCAGAGTGGGTGTAAAACGCTGCAGAACTTGAGTGCTGGCAGCTGATGCAGCCTCATCTCTGGCAGGGTGATCAGTGTTCTGCAGGCACGGCTCAGGGAACCTTCCTGTGGCACGTGGAGATGGGCTGGTTGAAGCTTCTGTACCTTTGGAAACCACCCCAGACTGGAAAAATGACCTGTTCTGTTCAGTCACCAAAGGAGAGGGTGACAGGAGTTGTCCCATACATGCTTGTCCCTGGCCACAGGGATGAGTCTCCCCATCCCATGGTCCAGAGAAATCCTTGCCCCATGCCTCCCGAGTGCTCTATTGTGTTCTGTGCTTCCCAGGGTTGGAGAAATTCCCCCGTGGGTTTTGAGGCTCCTGCTGCACCCCAGCCCTGGGCACAGATCCTTGCCTTACCCCTGCCTGCAGCAAGGGCCGAGATGAGGACTTCATGCCAAGAGCTGCAGAATGAAAACCAGCCAACAGGCAGCTCACTGGAGCCAAATCCTGCCCTTGGCCACGCTTGAGCACCCGTGTTGAATTTTATTTTTGTCTCCAGGTCAGCCAGGACAATTATTTAGCCTTTTGTGCAGTGTGAGTGCTGCCCCGGCGGGCAGGGGAGCCCCCTGAGCTGGATGGGTGCTGGGAGCAGGGGGAAGAAAGATGAACTGTTTAACTTGTGAGATGCTTAGATGGGCTACAAATAGCTTGGCTGGTGTGTATTCTTCCCTCTCATCACCACTGCGTGTCTGGCCTGGTGCCATGGGAACCCAGAGGGACAATGGTCTGTGCCCATGGCAACGCTCCTCGGGTGTCATCCGCCCTCAGCCCCTGGTGCTGAGCTGCCCTGGTGGCTGGAGACCACAGTGAAGGCAGAGGGGAGAAGCTTGGGACTCCTGGTGTCAGGGGTAAATTAAAGCTGAGTGAAGAATGAGGATCTGATGGTGGTTTCCACAGGCTGGGATCCTGTCCCGAGTCAATGGGGGCACTCAAAGCCCGAGGAGCAGCTTTGTGGGGTGTCCTAAATCTGACCGACAGCTCCCTGATAGGCGGATAAAAGGCAAGGATGTATAAGGATGTAATTGCAATGGAGCTGGAGGCCAATTAAAATGGTGGTTGTTGGTCAAAAGCGAAAAGAAAAATGCAGCCTGAGAAAAGGCACACGTGAGCAAACAGACAGGAGGAACTCTGACCCTCCAGCTGAGAGGGAAAAGGGGGTGATGGCCATCTCTGCCCCCATCCAGGACCCTGGGGTTGGGGGGGTCCTGGAGGCAGGACCATGCAGCCCACAGCTCACCCCTTGGGAGTGGGGTCTGCCTTGGGGTTGGCCTCCGGCAGCGTGTGGAGACACCTCACAGACCTGTCTCTGCTGAGCAGGGAACGAGATGCTTTGGGAAAGTGCTCCAGTGCCCAGCGTGGTCCGTGGGATGCAGGTGCCATGGCTGAGGCCAGTGGGATCAGTGATGCTCCCAATGACTGCAGAGCTTGCCTGCCCAGCCCTGTGGATGGAGTTCTTTAAGGCTGTTACTCTTACACTGTTGGTTTTCATTTTCTTTTCTTTGTGTTAGAGTCGGGATTAATACACAGGAGTCACAATTTCGTGTTCAGACTTGGTGTTTATTATTTCTTATCTATAGTACAGCCTCACGGGTCGTAAGCTCTAACTAGCAAGGTAGAAAATGCGGGAAAAATGGAGCCCCTCTCTATCTCTACAAGGTCTTTTCAAGGACAATCTGTCCAATTGTGAAATGCCACCTAAATTATTTTTACTTTAAACCCAATAACTAACCACCTGAAGTCCACAATGTGGACTTTACTAACCAGTTACAGAAAACCACCCAAACCCACCAAGAAGAAGGAAGAAGAAGGTGAAGAAGAAGGAAGTTTTTCCCTCCTCCATTTTGCTCCAAATATTTCTGTATACTAAAATCTTAAATCTAAGTTTTTCCCCCTGTGAGGTCAGACAATCCTATTCAAACCACACACCCACAACCCCAGTGCCATCACTCAATTTCAGAAGCCTGTTCCACGGTCTCGAGTCAAATGCAGTTCTTTCTTGGGCGTCAGTGCCTTTTAGAACAGAAAGTCTGAAATTTTCAGCCTCCAGGGTTCCAACATTACACCTTCCTTAGGACACGCTGAACACTCAGTGTAGGGACATCTGAACCCAGCCTGGGCTACTTGATGAAACGCCCCAGGCTTCTCCTCCCATCCAAACACCATCTAGAGTCAGAAAACAGCTTCCTCTCTGTCCCTGGCACTCCACCACTCTGGATGTAATGTCAGGCAGCAGCATTTCTCAGCCCTTTGATGTGGTGTAAACACAGCAGAGGGTGCAGTGACCCCAGCTGGGCCGGAGTCTCAGCAGGTTTGGCACATGCACTGTCCCCCAGCGAGGACAGTCTGCTGGGAGCTGCAGGGGATGTGGGACATGTCCTGCTCCCCATTTCCTTGGCACTGACCCTGCTGGGGAGCCGAGTGGCTGACACAGGGAGCAGCAACTGCTCAGCCACTCTCATTAGGGCTGTTTGCTTTCACAGTGAACTGCGTGTCACGCTGAAAACTGATACTGCGGAGGGAAAACAATGTCCTCTCTTCCCCCACCCCCTGACGAAGGGACAGCTTGTATTTACTTGTAAAGAGATATGGGTGATTTTGGTGAAATAATAAAGGAGTCGTTAAAGAAGAAAAAAAAAAAAATCCCAAGTAGGGAGAAAAAAGTAGAGGTTTTGCTCTTTTAATGACGTTTTGTTTTCAGTGAGCACAAACATGAGCCCAGCAGTAAGGGGCTTGTCCCTGAGGTGCCTGAAGGGTCTTGTGACAGAGACAGGAGGTGGCACAGGCCATGGTGCTGTGTGGAAAAATAACCACACTGGGTAACAACTCAGGCTAATCCCATTGGAACTGCCAGTGAGTGGACAGAGAAACCTTGAGACGTGGTTGGGATAAGCATCCAAACCTCCCGATCCTTACAGGGACATTAGAGCTGGTAAAAAGAAGTTTGTCAAGGAATGGGCCATCTCCAAAGGTTTCTGATGCTTTGTGCTACTCCTGTGGCTGCTGCTAGCAAAGGGCAGTGACACTGGAAACCTCTGGCAGCTCTGTTTGCGTTTCATCCTTCACTTGTGAACGCGCTCCACACAGCTTTGTTCGGAGTCCTCCTATATCCAGGCCAAATTTTGTGCAACAAAGGTACGAGGACAGATTGAAATTGAGATAAACACAGGAGTGACCTCCAGCAAGCTGAAATGACTTTTCTGAGCTGCACTTTCCCTAAAGGATAGGTGTGTCCAGCAGCCTGGCGCAGTGAGACAGGGCAGTGTGTGTGTCTTTACACATCCATGTCTTTTTTTTGCACTCACGTTATTCCAGCGCTTGTCTTGCTCCAACGTCCTTTGGGTTAAGCGCACTGTGTCTGCAGCCAGCAATGAAGCTCAATGAGAGCTCTAAGCCCTCTGTCCTTGTTTTGGTTGAGTTGAATTCACTCCAAAAGGCTATTTGGGTTGAATTTCCCTCCCCGTGCTCCACCTCTCCTCCCCTCTGCTGCTTCTGTCTGCTGCGCTCAGAGGTGCCGCCAGCGCTATCTCGGGAAGGAGCTGGAGTCAGTGCTCTGGTGAATTATCTCGTGTTTGTTCAGTGTGAAGCACTGCACTGTTTCCAGCTGTATTGTTGTTCTTGGCTTGAAAGTTCCTTGCTGTTCTCTAATTTGAACCCCAGGCCTGGTTTTCCCTGACCAGGGGAGCGCTCAGCCCATGGTGTGCCAGCCCCGTGGGGACCTCACTCCTGGGCAGGGGGCTGCAGGGGGGGCTTTGCTCTTTGCTTGGGGTCATGATGGCTTTGGTCAGATGGCCAAGGGGTACCCGGTTCACACCACACCAAAGGGCTGAGAAATGCTGCTGCCTGACATTACATCCAGAGTGGTGGAGTGCCAGGGACGCAGAGAAAGTTGTTTTCCAACTTTAGATGGTGTTTGGATAGGAGGAGAAGCCTGGGGCATTTCATGACTGCCCTACAGAAGCAAGGGGCTGATGGATGAGGTTTGTTTTATGAGGTCTCGGCCCTGCAGTGGGCATCCTGCGTGTGTGAGCTGTGCTGCAGTGCCTGTGGTGTGAGGCAGGATGAGGGTCAGCCTGATCTCTGTGTAAGAACCAGGCGGTGCTGAGGGGTTATTTCTCAGCAGGGCTAGAAATTTTTCATTTCCCGTTGACTTTTCTTTTAATTTCCCCCCCAAATCTGTTGGATCTGGTATTCTAAATAACTGCTGGGGGAACCTTCCTCGAGCTTTACTGTGACAGCGTGAGACAAGAAAGAAGGCAACAGCTCACGTCTTGCCAACAGCAGCCAGAATCCTCTGTCCCATTCACAGTTTATTTTACTCATTCATCAGTTCCAGGTGAACCCAAATTTTCCATAGTAGGTGGCTGGAACAGCTTTTCTGAAGACTGGTAGAAATGATTTGGTGTGAAGAAAAGCGGATTCGACCCCAACTGAAAGCAAGTAGTGTTATATGTTGATGGAGAAAACCAGCAAAAATTACAGGTATCTACAGTCACAGATTCATTTAATCTTCTCAACTTGGATAAACACACCAAACTATTGGGATTTCAGAGGTTCTGGAATTAATGTTGGATGCAAAGCAATGTTATCTCTGGCAAATAAATTTAGCTTTGACTGTGGAGTAGAGTAATCATGGGGTGCAGGTTCGGCGTGAGTGTTAGTATTTTTTAAAAGAATTTATTTTTTAGGAGCTCTTTGCGTCTGTTTTAGAAATGTGCTTGTCCTGTGCTGGCTACAGGACAGCCCTGGAGTGAACCTGCACCCCCTGACACCTGTTAATCCTGGGTGATCTGCCTGTCAGAACCAACCTGGGCCTTCCTGCATGTTCCCAAAGTTCACTCTGGATTTATGCCAGAAAGATGCACGTGACCCTTTGGTTTCACTGGGGTTTCTAGTCAAGGCAGCGATGAATCCAGGCATGTAGAACTAATCTTTATGCACTGGGGTGTCATCCCTGATGAAAAACGATGACACTACAACAAAGGTGTAGCTGATTTTATGTGAAATAAAAAGGGTATTTTAAGCCTTGGTGTTAAATGGCAAAGGGGTGGGGCTGAAATTTATCTGGTATTGTATATAAATCACCACTTGGCTTTCTCAGGCCTCTGCAACCAGCGCTTGCGAGCAGCCACTGCTCCCACAGCTAGGCTGATGTCACTGCTGTTGCATACACGAGGACACAAGCAAAAGTTCATGATGAATTCCACCCGAGGACACAGCCAGAGCAGTGCCTGCCAACCAGAGGATGAGGTCATTGCAGGAATTCTTTACATTCTGCCTTCTGCACAGGGTGCCCGAGCAACCAGAGTAAAAACCAGAACAATAACCAACACATGGGAAGCCTTAAATGGCGCTGGGGAGGTTTTTTCACTCCCCCTGGTCTGCTCCCCAGGAGAAAATGGAGAGAATAAACTGTTAAATTAGGTCCTGTCTTGATGGGGACTATATAAACCCTGCAGAAAGCTCTGTTGCTCATTAGGAGGGCGTGCACAGGGGGCTGCAGGGGCTCTGGCCCCAGCCCATCCACGCTCCCAGTGGTATCCGCACTGCAGGCTGTGTGATGGAGGGCCTTGTGAACTGCTTTGAAGCTCTGCCATCCGTGCTGTGGCTTATTAGCCATAAATAAAAGTGATTCTGCGAGTTCTGAAACTCCTAGAGCTCAGTTTACCGTTGATTGGTGCCTGGTGGCTCGTTCGAGTTTTATTAATTGTATTAAAGCTACAGCATGGGCTCTGCTGTCCTTAGAAGTCAGAAGAATCCAGACCAACAAGGAATGTTGCTGGAGTAGGTTCCTCAGGGTGTGACAAACCTGACCAGAGGTTTTTCCTCCCCAAGGTGGGGGGCCTAGCCCCTTCCCCTGCCCCAAGAGGGTTTTTCCTGGTGTGCACAGGATTGATTTTTACGCTACTGCCTTTCATTCACTGGGGATATCAATCGAGCTCTCTTTCCTTCTGCCCACTTGCTTTCTTCTGCCAAAAGTGAAGTAAGTTAATATCCCAGACCTGCAGGCCTGGTTGGATGTGGATGATAGGCCCAAACACTGGGTAGGACGGAGTGAGTGTGCAGTGTGACTCCATAAATCTAGTTTCATTTGGAAAGTGGGATAAAGACATCCGTAATGAATTTGAATCCTTGTGATTAATGAACGGGGCCAAAGAGCCTTCATTTTGCTCACAGCTATCCTGTGGGTGAAGGCTGTCTGTATTTGACAATTTTATCATTTGCCGCCGCTTATTCTATTATTTCTAGTGCAGGAGGCCTCGTAGCTCTTTCCATAGATTTTGGAACCAAAAGAGACTTTAAATCATCCAGGCTGTGACCTCATGTACGGCACAGGCCAGAGAATTCCAACCCTTCTTGAACCCAATAACTTGAGCTTGACAAAAGCACATCTTCCAAAAACCCATCCAGCCTTGATTTAAAGGCAAAGACGTGGTAGCAGCTTTGGGAATTGCCTAGAAAAACATGGCTTCTGCAGCTGCCTTGGTGTCTAATGTTATTCTCAGGAGAGGAGGGGAGTGGGGGGAATAACAGCCCTTGCTTGTTTTGAGGCCTTGGCAGCTCTAGTTTATGACCTCGTGCTGCTGGTATTATTCTCCAGCTCTTAGCAGTGTTTCCCTGAGCAGCCTTTGCTCTGGGTGTTTGTTATTCTGGGCACTGACATGTTTTGGGGGATGCCAGGGAGGTAAGAGCGTGGTGGGTCTGGATAAGTGAAGGTCTGACTTTTGTTTTAGTCCAGAACAGGCACTGTAAGAGTTGTGTGAAAACCTTCTCGCCAGGACACTCAAACCTACAGAAAGTCCATAGTTTCTCTTGTTCTCCAGGAGAAATTGAGGCATTGTCCTGCTCCCTGTCCTTGCAGGACTCTTATCTGCTTGGATCTGAGCTGAGGCCATTACTTCTTTTAGGGAGGTGCCTCCGACAGCTGCCAGATAAAAAATGACTTCAGTTCCTCCAATCGGGCTGGTTTTGAACCACTGACAACAGGGTAATAATTGCATATTCCTATTCTTCCACCCAGCCAAATCCCGAGCTGGGCTTTCTTCCTTCCTTGTCCAAATGTTTGAATAAGTGAAGCCAAGTTTTCTTTTTTTTTTCACGAAATAATATTGCCTTGATTCATGTAGATGTTAAATAAACATGTAAAATAAACGGGCTGAAGAGGGACTGGATGTAAAGCTGAATTCCCATGGTCCTTGGCTTCAAGGATC
Source organism: Sinosuthora webbiana (assembly GCA_013397395.1). NCBI lineage: Eukaryota > Metazoa > Chordata > Aves > Passeriformes > Sylviidae > Sinosuthora > Sinosuthora webbiana. Next base: position 369,303 of record VXBN01009626.1, read on the forward strand.
TGCTCTCTTGACCTTTATGGCAGGACAGGATGCCTTTGGTGCTCTGTGTATTTCAAATGGTCAGGCTGCTCTCTCTTTCCTTCTTCCATGATTTTATTGGGAAGGAGTTCAGGATAAGCAAGACTAAAATAGAATTCCAGGGACCAGATAGGTCCCGAAGCCAAATGGTCCCGTGTCATTCATGTTTTGGACCTTTGCTTTTGGAGGTAGAAATGCCTTTTTTAACATCCCTCTTTTGTCACCCTTGCAGTCATCCCTGCAGCTTTTGTCCTGTTGTTTGTCCCTTTTGGAACAAGTCCTTTGTCTCTTACAATTGAACACTACCATGTTTCCCCTTGCTCTCTCCTCTTCTCTCTTAAAACCAGGGAACCCAGGGAACAGTAACTTTTGGGGAGGTGCAGCTGATAAATAGACAAAAGCTTGGCAAAACCTCTCTCACCTCTACCCCAGCCCTGCCACGGTGACCCTGGGCAGATTCTTCCATCCTGGTTTGGCTCTTTCATTTTTGTCCACTGATCTTCTCTGCGTGTCCTGCTCTGTGTGCTGGACTTTGCTTTCCAAGTGGGACATTTCATATTCAAATACGTGATTTTTATTTTCTTTTCACGTTTTTTGGCACCGCTCCCTTCTTCTCCCTGAACTCATAAACGAACCCTGCAAAGATGAAAGAGCCTGAGCTGACAGTGAAATGAGGAGCTGCATCACTTTTCCATGCAGGCCTGTTGCTCACTCCTCCTTCCTTTACCTCTGCCTGCCCTCAGCTGGGGTTTCACGGAGCGCTCTGCTCTCTTTCCTCTTCGGAGAAACATTCGTGTCTCCATGTGCTTCCCAAAGCCCCAGGCTGCGAGGGTGCCTTGAAAATAAATCATCCTATCACCCAATTGCTGTAGTGTTTAATTACCCCCCACTTGATGGAGACGTCTGGAAACATAAACAGAAGGGATTCCAGCGGCTCTCCCGGTGTCTGCCTGTTGGAACCACACTGTGTGTTTCATCCTCAGTGCTTTGCCACCCCTCCAGCATCTGCTTCTCTCACTTCCAGCACAGGATTGCTCTCTGCAAGCTCAGTTCTGCTGGGGTCTGTTGAGGACCTCTCACCCAGGAAGGTGGCAAAGCAGAAGGGGACTGTGTACACTGCTGAAGAGGGACGGGATTAAAAAGCACAGTGTCACCTCCAGGGCTAAGGGAGTTTCAAACTCTCAGCTATTTAGCTCTTCACACACTCAAATTTATTAATGTATTTCATGCCTGGTTAATGGGTTGCATGATACCCGAGTCTTTTCACCCTCACCTGTGCTGTGCAAGTGTGGTGCTCTCCTGCAGCTGGCTGTGCTTCAGGGGACGGGCAGGAACAGGCATGCTTCGTTTCATGACCTCACACAGACCAATTACCCCATTTACAAGCAGCATTATGCTGTGCTGAGTCAAAAGCCAGTTTTACAGCATTTTAACACCAGGAGTTAATGTTTCTTTTCTTTCCCTTTTAAGAAAGGAGCTGTCATTCATCCTTTCCCTTCTTTAAGCCGGATAGATAAATCTGTTTTGACTTTTCTGGTGTGCCTTGGTGAACTCCCCTGCAGGTTTAGGCTGGTATATAATGAGAGAATTGGGGTTGCCTTTCTTTCCCATAAGTTTAGAAACAATGTGTGGGGGGGTTTTTTCTTTCTCAATTTTTTTTTTTCCAATTTCAGTGAAAGTCACGGGCATGCAATGGTGATTGCATCTCTTACATTTGTGCTGATCCAGGAGCACTGAACTCTGAAGCACCTTTCCAAGTCCCACATAGTATATTTGATCCTGTTTTTCCTGAGACATTCGAGAGTTCAGAGGAGTATCCAGAGTTTATCCAAACTCATTAGAAGCTCTTGGTCCAGACTGAAATCTGGAAACTTCACAAAATTAGAAGCAAACTTGGTTTTGCCAGAACGGAGCATGAAGAGCTCAGCTTCTCTCGCAGCGTGACGGCTTCGGGCACCTGCCAAAGCCAACAAAACACTGAAATAAAGCCTGACAAAAAAAGGATGTTAGCTCGATGTTTTCTAACCTCAGCAGAGGGTTGGCTTGAGTCTGGCTGGTTCAGCCTTGGGCTGGTTGCTTCCTCTGCTGAATCCAAAAGCGGGAACCTCACCCTGATGGTTGTGTGCCTGCTGCGAGCAGTGGTGCGGCCTCAGGAGCTGTGCTGAGGACTTTCTTCTCCTCCCATGAGGGAGGAACAGGAGACAATTTAGTCCAATTCATGAGGTCAGACCCAAACTTGGAGTTTGTTTTGTTTGGGTGTTTCTGCTTCCACCCTTCCACTGGGAGGAGGGAAGTGGGGCCGGGCTCCTCTCGCAGCACATGTGCAGGGTTGGCTCTGCAGCCCACCAGCCCACCTCCGCGGCAGCACAAACTCTCACACCAGCCCTTGCTGGGCTGGGATGGCTCCCAGAGCAGCCTCGGAAAGCCCCAGCTGTTCCTGCAGCCTGAGGAATGTGTGCTGATGAGCACTGGATCCAGTCCTTGTCCTCTGGCCAGGGGCTGTGGTTCCAGCTCGCTCCATTCGCCGTGGTCTTGGCGCGGCGCTGGCGGAGGTCGGAGGAGGAAGGAAAGGGATGCAGCAGCAAATCTCCTGGGATGTGTGGCAGGCCAAGGAAAACTTTGCTTTTTTTTCCTTTTTTTTTTTCCATGTGTGATCCTAAAGGTGGATCATTAACCCCTTAGCCCTTAGCTGGCAGCTGTGGAGCTGTCACTTCCTTCCCTCCTCCGCCAGATGAGAAGTCCATGTGGGATGAGCATCCGTGGCGGAGAGGGTTCCTCTGCTGGAGGTGGGGACCGGGCTCTCATCTTGGCCAACTGGGAAGTTATTTTTGACTCTGTCCTGCAGCCTGATTTTCTTTTCCATTTGATGGTGGGAGGGTTTGTGTAGCTATTCTCATTCCGTTCCATTTTGGGTGATGGCCAATTGTTCCCAGTTGGGAACAAATCGTTTTTTTCTAAGCAAACAGAAGGAAGACCATCAGCTTGGACCTGCCACCTTCTACAGTGCACTCTGTTTTCCTCTTGCTCTCCATGTGGAGATTCCAGAAGTCTTTTCCTACCTTCACAGGCTGTGTCTGAGGGAGGCTCAGAAAAGGAGAACTGATGTGCATAAAAAGCTGAAGCTGCTCCCAGTGTCCTCGCAGTGGAGAAGACAACCGCACTCCACAGTGAGGAATGGCGTGGTGGTAAGGGGGTTCTACCAAAAAGAAGGCAAAGCACCTATTAAAGCCAGTGGGAAATTTCATGGGGTATGGGATTGCTGAGTTTGGCCCCATAAATATTCATGCTGCTGGCTTTGTGGTTTAATCCATGGGTCCTCTTAAAAAATTAGAACATTTTTAAACAAGAGCTCCCTCTGTCCTTGCTCTGTTTGGTCTCCTCAGCTCCAGGGAATAACTCTTGGCTTGCCTGAGCCTTCCTCCCCACTGTGGCATGGCACAACTCCCCTGTCAGCAGCACACTGTTCTCACTGACTTTTATTATCCCATGGGCTAAATTACTGTGTGCTTTGATCTCCTGTTGGACTTGCTGCTTGGAAATAGGGGGAAAGGTGGACTTCTAATTTTTTTTTTTTTCCACTGATGCAGAAAGGCCAGGCTACTGAAAGGGATTTAATGCCAGGGAGAGACTGTGTGGTTTTGGCAGTCTTTTGGTAGAGAAAATGCTATAGATATGTAAGTCTCAAGGACAGATTAAGATTTTATCTGACCCCATGCCACAGTTCCACACATCCTTGTGAGCTGGGTGCCATGAGTGCTGTCAGTGCTGAGCAGAGGAGACAAATAAGATTTGGAAAGAGTCCAGACTGTTTGTGGGTGGTAGGGGATGGACACCACTGTCACAGAATCCCAGAAGGGTTTGGGTTGGAAGGGACCTTAAAGATCACCTTGTTCCACCCTCTGCTATGGGCAGGGACACCTTCCACTATCCCAGGTTGCTCTGAGTCCTGTCCAGCCTGGCCTTGGACACTTCCAGGGATGGAGCAGCCACAGCTTCTCTGGGCACCCTGTGCCAGGGCCTCCCCACCCTCACATTAAATAATTTTTTTCCTGATATCTAACCTAAACCTACTCTCTGTCCATTTGAAGCCATTCCCCTTGTCCTGTCTCCAGCACAGGGACCATCTCTAAGCCTGGGAGCCATCCCCCTGGCCAGCTGAGAGAGTTTTTCACTGGAGGAACTGGCCAGGGGAGAACTGGTGCAGGAGGAGGGTGGGGAAAAGCACCTCACTTCCACACTTCCCTGATGTTCGGGGTGTAACACCCATACTGCCCTGGGGTGTTAACTTTTGTGAAACAACTGAGCTGCTGAGGTTGTGTAAAGCTGAGAGTGCTTTTGGGGGAAGTTGTCTGAGCATGTGAGAGGAGGTGGTGTGTGTGTGAATAATGAGCTCTGCCCTTGGGACTGGCGAAACCCACACGTGGTGCACATCGCCCAGGGCTCTGCCAGGAGACATCCCCAAATGCAGTCCTTGCACTGCTGCTGCCCTTCCAAAGCACTCGTGATGGTGGGCACTGCAGCTGCGGGCAGTGCTGCTCAGGAGGTTGGAAAAATGGCTCTGGGCACGGCCAAGAGCTGTAACGTGTCTTGGAGAAAGGAGAGGAAGGATGGACCCCAAAGGATGTGTTCCTATGACCACAGCAACTTCCTCTGACCCCCTCATCAGCAGGCCAGGATGGTTTGAGCCAGTGAAACCCACTCCAGTGCTGCACGTGATGTTAATGACCCCTCCAGAGGCTCAGCACCACTCAACACCCTTTTAAGCTCCTGGCATCAGGACAGGAACAGAAAAGCTTGAAGAAAGCTTGTACATTATCACGTTGTAGAGCAGCTCCTCAAAAGCTGAGGTCCTAAAAGCAGTTAAGCCTTCCCAGGCTGCTCCAAAGGAGACATTTTTAAGCCCCAGGTAAACTCAAGGGTGAGCACAGTGTGGTGTCCCTCAGTAAAGCTCTGGTGTCCTGGTGCTGCTCTTTTGGGAGAGTGCACATGATGTTCTTACTTCAGAGATCCCACCACCCTCACCAGTCATGTCAAGCTTAGCCCGACAGAGAAGTGGTAGTGACATAAAAGGAGGTGGCACCTCTTATCTGATTTGGATTTCCTTATTTTAGGTCGAATTCAGAGAGTACAACCAAACCCCATGACACAACTCCATGAAGTGTGTTGAAAACAAACCATTTCAAGAGTAGAAGCTGAAACAATCCATGGACAGTGCAGGTGCTGTTTGCACACCTGATCCCCCTGGAAGAACTAAATTCTCTTTACAAAACCTGGATTTGTGCACAACACAAATGCATCACCCTGATCATTCTACAGCCCTCCAGGCAGGACCTGGGGCCATATTCACCAGAGCTGTCTCCGTGCAAAGTTCCACCTCAGCAGCAAGGAGAGATCCTGCATGTACAGACATGAGCTGCTGTGTGAGATCACTCCCGAGCAAGGCCAATTAGAGAACTGACTGAGGTTGCTCTTTTCATCAATCTCTGAGGAAATGCACAAGAATTGGAGCTGAGAGAGGGGTTCTTGCACCTGGAGAACCAAGAAGGCAATGAATACGTGCCCACTCCGTGGAAAACCCCTTTTCAGAGAAGCCCTCAGTCTCCTCACATCTCAGCCACCAGCTGAGCTCTTGGGTTTCTTTTCACATAGTTTGTTGTCTCTGTGCAGTTACTCAGCAGATTTTACTTCTTCAAACTCCCGTGAGCAGTTTTCTACATGTCCAAGCACCTTTTTAATGTGAGAGAACAGATCGCAGCCTCAAGCATGGGATTTACCCTGCCGTGGCACCTTCCCACGCTCGTGTCCTTGAAGAGGGCTTAGTGGAAAGCTGTTCCTCCTCACCCTTGGCTTTTTTATGCTCTTATTCTCTCCTTGTGTTAGTGTCTGGCTGCTGTTCTCAGTGCTGCACCGCTGCAGTGCCTGACAAAGGAAATGACACTGGTGTTCGCGTTCACTCTCTGACAGTGTAAAAACAGACGGGTTGGAATTACGCCCCCGACAGCAACTCCTTTCCCAGTTTAGTGCACCCTTATTCTGGGGAGAAAAAATGGATAACAGTTACAAAGAGAAAGAAAATGTTGTTTTCCTGGACGTTGGGAGCTTTTGACCTTTGAGAAGAATGTTCTATTTATAACAGCAGGGCTGTGTATTTTTAAAAGCCTCGAGACACACGTGTGTGGCTAAGGAGTCAGAGATGTTCTTTGGCTCCAACTCGTTTTTTGACCTCTGCTAGACTAGTGAAGATGTAATTTGCAACGTGACCCCAAGAATCAAAAGTCTCTTTTTATTAAAACCTTCAGAAATAACCTCACTGGGGAGTTAGAACTGATGAATGCATAGATAAGAAATCCTCTACTGAAGCTCCTTTTGAGAATTAATACACAGAGCACATGAGGATGTGGATGTATTTGGGACAAAAATCATTCATTAGGCTGTGCAGCTAGAGAACCAAAAAATGAGTTATTACTCATTTCTAAAAGATGTTTAAATAGAGTTTAAATTAGATGTTTAAATTAGAGCTATTGAGCAAAGTGTTTCAGCACATGTTTAAGTGAAAACCTGAGCATTTTCATACTTTTGTCCAATTTAGGTCCAAAAGTCCCAGTCACCTAATTATGTTTGCTCCCAACATTGGCCAGAGAAATTTACCTCCTGGTTTTGGCTTTAGCACATATATTAGAGAGACCCAGCCTCGGCTGCTGCAGATGGTGGTGATGATCACTTTCCTGTTTTGGGGTCATACCACCTAAAAAAAAAATCATTACTAAAAATAATTGGTTTGGGTGGTTTTTTTTTCTCTCTTGCCTCCCACACTCGTCGCTCTGTGCTGGGAAATCGTTTGGTGGCAAAGGGGAGCTGCTGATTCACTGCTTTTACTCCTGCAGCTGTACCTGACTTAATTAAGGTTCCAGTGCAGACAACTAAGTGGACAAACCTCAGGGTGGAGGAGGGACGATGTTTTGCTTGCTCCCACGGTTACCACAGGTCTCTTACCACCGATGGGTTTAGCTGCTCCCTCCTGAGCACGTGGCACTGTGGTTTGCTGCAAGAAACCCTCGAGTGCCAAAGCAAAAAGGGCAGAGCGGTGCTTGCAAGGATCCGGAGAGCATCTGCAAAACCTGACAGGTTTGTGACCACTTAGGGGAGTGAAAACAGTGAGTCACTGTGGTATAAGTCAGCAAAGGCTTATTTTAGAGTCAAGTGCTGCTCCTTTGGAGCTTCTGAAGTTTTATAGGGAGCCAGGACTGAGACTTGCTGTACAAAGGACTGTGCAGGGCTGTGCATGCCACGCCTGTGGATGTGTTCCAGGCCAGGTTGGACTGGGCTTGGAGCAGCCCAGTCTAGAGGAAGGTGGACCTGCCCATGGCTGGGGGATGGAACTGTGTGATCCTTGAGGTTCCTTCCATCTCAAACCCTTCTGTGAAAGGGCTCACCTGAGTAATTTATGAAGCTTTGGCCACCTTGCCTTCAGGTGAACAAGGAAACTTTGAAAAAACTTTGAATGGGTCATATTTTTTCTTTTCTATTAAGCAACGCCGCCAAATTAAGAATTTCTTAGTGCCAGCCACTTCGAACTGGAAACAGTCTTCCACTGGACCCTCCAGGCCCTTTAAACAAGGGTGTGGGTTGGCCAAGACCCCGTCCTAAAGGAATAATTTGCACTGTTAGAGGCAGCACAGCTACCTGATGGTGGTGGCTCCTGCTGAGCCCTTTTGCATGTCTGCCGTGCAGCTGTTTGCCTTAAAAAAAATTTAAAAAAAAGAAAGAAAAAAAAGAAATAATAAAAAAAACCCTGGCGCTGGAATGATACTATTTGGAGCGATACTATTCGACATGAGAACTTGGCAGCTGGGCATGCCACCCACTTGGAGCGCTGGATGCGCAGCACTTGGGAGCCCTCGGAAGTTGTGGAGGGCCGGGACTGAAGTGCCTCACTGGCCCGGCGCTGATCCTCTCCTGGAGATGAGAGTTTCACCGAAACTGGAAGGGGAGAGAGAGAGAGAGAGGGAGAGAGAGGTGCCTTGGCCACACCAGCCTTTCCTGGCGGGATGTGCTTTTAGACTAAACTACCGGAGGCACTACGAGTAATCCTGGCGGGGGAACCTGAGCTTGACAAACCCAGGGCACAGCGCGGGGCAGTTGCCAAGCGTGTAATCTCTGCTCATTATCTCCCCTAATATGCATCATCTGATTCACTGCCAGCTCTGACTTCCGCCCCTCCGTCTCGTTGTGCCCCCCGCCCGCCCCCCTTTCCTGCTTGTGCAGAGATAAAATGTGTTGTTATAACTGTGAACGGGGCCCCTGGGACTGCTCCTGAAACCTTGGCAGTAAATCACCCTTCTTCGTCTCTGCAGATCGCCTTTGTCGTCCTTGGAGTTGAAGACGTAAAATAAATAAATTATATTTATCTTTTATAAATATATATCTACATATACACGCACATAAAATGTATAAAAAGAATATAAATGTCACATTGCAAATCCAAACAAGAGTATTAAATGTTTTATGTTGGCCGTATGGCTTAGCGACACCGCGTCAGGGTTTTCCTGCATGTGCTTTTTACTATTTCCTCTCCACACTTTCTGTAATCTCTCCAAGACCTCTGGAAGCTCACAATAAATGGAGATTGATCTCCTGGGACAATGGCAGTTGGTCCCAATTTTTGTTTCTGCTGTGGGTCCTAGTGACAGAAATACTGAGTGGGTTTTTTGGGTGTTTTTTGAAAATTTATCTGGTTTTCTGCCTCCCTCTGCAGACAGGTCTACAAGGATGGGGCTGTGTGTGCTCAACCCTTCCCTACTTCTGTAATCCTGGGGAAGTGCTTGAAGTTGTGACTTTTGGATCCCAAAAGCAGCAGTGCTCGTGAAATGCTGCAGGAATCCTGCCCGGTCCCTGGACACTGGGGCTGTCCTGGGTGGAGCTGGAAACGAGCCTCATTGCTGAACATAAAACTGCTGTCATCCTTCTGAACCAAAGTGGGGAAAGCAATGCTGTGGTGGTGGACAAAGCTGAAATGCTCTGGCCAGGGCAGAAATTTGGTAACTCACACCCTGGTGAGAGGAACAGCCTCACCTCCCCGTGTGGCTCCTGCAGCATTCAGCATCACCACTGAAAGAGGCCAAACCACCAGAGAACCAAGGGCATGACGAGGTGCCCCTGCCCTTTCCTTTACTCCACAGTGTCCATTCTGCTGCTGTGAGCCCCTAGAAACCACAGAAAGCTGCAAAAACAGAAAATACAGAAGTATTTTGTTAGAAATTACACCCCTGGTCGTGGTAGGTGGCGGCTGCTCTGCATTTCTACGTGGGGCAGAGCAGCTCTAAGTGGTCCCTCTTGGCTTTGGTTTCTAGCTCTGAGAACGCCTCACAGCATGCACTGCAGGGCCTGTCTCTACTCGATAACGGGGCCCTGTGAAAGAGTCATAAATCAAACCTGAAACCTGGCAGGTTTAATAATAAATCCCAAACTTGTGCCAGGTCTGTGAACTTTGCAGCGTTACTGAGGTGCTCTGAGGGTGAACCTGAGAAGTCTGATGGTTGCGAGAGGAAAACAGGCAGAACTTGTCAGTTTTGACCCCAAATCAAGGGAAAATGTTGTGGTTTTGGCTAAGTGGGGCTTTGTGGTTTTTGTTAACCTGAGGCTCAAAGCAAATGCGTGTTTGGGAGAGGGAGAGGGCGGGGGGAAAGGAGCATGAATTTAAATGGGAATGATTTTTTGTCATGTTTCTCACTGCTCTCACTTGGAAGAGGGTAATGCGAGGAAGTGGTGGTTTATCTCTGCATCAGGAGTGTAAATAATGCCACGGAAAGCCTATTTTGTTACTGTGAAGTTCACGTTCAGAGTCCAAATCCCACACAGCCCAACAGCTGATCCTTTCTGATGGCTCCTGCTTCCCTCCCCCAGAGCCCCTCTGCGCCACATCTCTGCCAAGGAGAAACAACTGATCCCGTGGTGTGAGTTCAGATGGGGGCCAGTGAGGAGCAGGGGGGCACCTTGATAGCTCTGGACTGGTTTTGGGGAAAAGACCATGTTTCCTGCTTGGACAACACAAGTGCTTTTGAGTGCAAAGTTCCCAAAAGTAGATGCTTTGGGAAAATGCTGCCCCCGTGCTTTTTCCCTACCTCTAACAGCACTGCTGAGCAAGCAGACCCCACTGACACCCCCAGACTCATCCTGTGGGCCTGGCAGAAGCCCCAGAGGTTAAGAGTTGAGGGAAGAAAAACTGTTCCTGTGTTGTCTGATTTTTGACCTCTCAAAGCACAGCAAGCGAGCCATAACGTGGGATGTGGATTTTGCTGAGATGTTCATGGCAGGAAGAGGGTTTGAGATAAAAAACTTTGGAGACCCCAATGTCATTACTGATTTTTAGCAAAGAACTAGAGTTGTTGTCATGTTTAGTTGTTCTGAGTTTGCCAGTTCTTACCCACAGGCTCTAGCTGGGATATCTCATGGACAATGTTTCTGACTGATGTCTTGCTCCAATGCTGCTTTAGAGAGAGATTCAAAATCTGATTCTGCTTAAGCCTTACTGGGAGTCAACACTTTTTTTTGAAGATGTGGGTTCCTGATTGAGATTTCCATTCAGGCAGGTGCTCAGTGGTAGTTGCAAAACGCCAAAATGCTTTGTTCGACACCCTCCTTGGAGGAAATCTCAGCAAGTCATAAGTTGCTCCTAATGAAAATCTCACCAGACATCTCTGTCTGTATCTATTAGATCTTGCATGACTTTAAGAGTTATTAACTTTATCGTTTATTAGCTTTTTTTTTTATTTTATTGCTCTAGCTCACGGGGACAGGACTGCCTGTGTCAGTAAATGCAAAATACAAACGTGAGCAAAACGTGCAGGGAAGTCCTTGGAATATAGGTCAGGGCAGAGGTGGCTAAAGGCTGAGGAGGAAACTTCCTGCTCCGGGGACAATAGGGTGATTGATGCACCCGAAGAGCTGATTTAATCCAGTTGAATTATTTCATCATGAGGCACAGAGCTGCGATAAAGAGGCTTCCTCCTCTCTGGATTGATGCAGGGAGGCAGCAGATAACAGGATTAATGGTCTGAGCCCGCGGTTCAGGTTTCATTCCCAGTCACAGTATGAATCAGATGTGACCCTGCCGCCTTGGTTGCAGTTATTCCAGAAGGGCAGGGGTTTAATGAAATGTGGAACTGAGCCTCCTGATCTCGAGGAGACTGGCTTTCTGGGCATGATTAATTTTTCCGAGTCAAACAGATCTTTTGGGCCAGTGAACAAGTCTTTGTTCCGCACTGGCAGGGACGTGTTGGGAGGAGGAGACTTCCCTGTTCCCAGCTAGAGCCCTTGGGGCCTGCTGGTCTCAAATTAGGATGTTGTAGGTGATGAGAGGCTCATTTTTGTCTGTGAGTTATATCCAATCTGCTGATGTTGGGCTGGGAGCGTTTATCAGGGTTGGAGCTGCACAGTCTGGGCTGCATCCTTCATATTTGGGGTTTCGTTTTTTGCTCCGCTGGTTTTTTTTTCAAACTTGGAAGGAACACATGAAGCAGAGGCGAGAAAGAGGGGGAAAAACATCTTCTATTTCAGCCTAATTAGTTTTTTGACCCAGTGGGCTGTAGGGCTGCATGAAGAGGGGTCTGGAGCAGGGATAGATGGAGCAGGGGCCTGGAGCAGGGACACGTGGTGATGCAGGAACTGCCCTTTTTGGTGTTAGCTGTGTCAATGCACAACTGAAATATCTGCGTAACTGCATCCAGTGAAGTCCTGCAGCCCAGAAATGCTCCAGAGGGCTCCTGCAAACACACCTCGGTTCTCTTTGTGTAGCTTTTTTATCTTCTTTTCTGTTAGAGTCAGGATTAAATGCTCAAGAGATGGATTTTGTGTTCAGACTCAGATGTTTATTAATTCTTACCTATGTCACAGTCCCACAAGCTGTGAGTTCTAACTAACAAAGTGAAAAATGGCCCTGTCTCTATCTCTGTACAAAGCCTTTTAAGAACAAACTCTCCAATTATGAAATGGCACCTAAATTATTTTTACTTTTAACCCAATAACCAAACACCCATGGCCCACAATGCAGATTTTTCTATCCAATTACAAAATCCCACCCAGACCCATGAAGAAGAAGGTGAAGAAGAAGGACTGGCCTCCACCCTGAAACCTGCATCTTGCTTTATATATATTACTGTATTCTAAACCCTTAAACTCTAGGTTTCCACCACGTGATAGCACACACTTCTATTCAAACCACACACCCACAACCCCAGTGCTGTCACTCAATTTTGGAAGCCTTTTCCACGGCCTCAGATCAATGCAGTGTGTTCTTGGGGCTCAGTGCCTGCCAGCACAGAAAGCCTGAAATTCTCAGTGCCCAGAGTTCCAACATCTTTGCCCTCATCTCTCAGAGGTTTCTCCATCAGGGAGGACGCAGAGGCTGGAAGGGAGCCATGGCTGGCAGGCTCAAGCCCTGAATTATTCATGTGAACGTAAATACCGAACACCTCCGACATGCAGGGCTGTTTGCATCCATGGCTCTGCCCTTGGCCTCCCTTCACCACGATCAGAACGTGGTGGAAAACATTTACACGAACAGATTGTGAGCAGCTGTTTTAATGAAGCATTTATGTACTAGGCAAACTCTAAATTGCCCCAAAATGGGACACATGTGTTTTATAAATACGCTGTTATGGAGAAGTGGGGAGTAAGAGATTCTGGATCCAAGAAGGCTAACCCTCCTACACTTATTTATTTTGATGAAGAGTTTATATGCTGGAAAGAAATGGTGTAGAAAGTGAGTGTGGGGCTTTCCAGAGTGCAACCATGCTTCGAAAGTGCAGCGGAGGAGAGTTAACCTCTCCAGATCCAGCACATTGCCTCTAGATTCTGCACACCAGCCTATTTAAAAGCTATTCCACCCCACCCAAGCAAGAGAACACCAACGAGGTATGGACCCCTTCCTGTAATTTAGAAGATGGATTTGGTTTTGCTTTGGATCCAGACCCAAGCCTTGAAATACATTCAGTTCTCAGCTTTCCTAGCAGATGATTAAAGATGAGGAGCCTGACTCCTGAAGTTCTGCCATCTGTAAAATCCCAAAGTGCATTTCTTAGGAGGAATGGTCGATTATTTGATGCTGGTGCAAGTCTGCTAGGAAACAAACTGTAGAAAGGTTTTGGGGCTGATATCCTCTTTATTTGCACGTCAGCTCTGCGGCAGGTAGGAATGCAAAACGCCACTTTGGACAGATTTCCTTTAACCACTGTCTTCTCCACATCTTAGGAGTCTTTAGCTCATAAAAATGCTGGGGGTGGGGGGGAGCACATGTGTGTGCAAAAGTGACACGTGCTCCCTCTGCCAATTAAAACTGGAGGTCCTGCCTAGAAAGTTGTTGGGAGAGTTAAACTTTCTCATTCAAACAGCATGTGGCCCTGCTGGTCTGGGGAGGTTGTCATGGTTATCCCACATCAGCTGATGTCATCTCCTTTTCTGTAGAAATAAGTGCTTTTCAGCTGACCAGTTCAGGGTAGAGCTGTTTAAAATGCTAAGGCAGCCAGGGCAGCTCGCTGGGGTCTCTGCTATATGGGAAACATTAAAAAAAAATAATAAAAAAAATAAAGCTGTGAATCAGGTGGCACTGCTAAACTGTGGACCTATTAATGGGGAAAAGTGGTGTGGACATGCTTGGATGGGGCAGCCCCAAAGGTATTGTGGGGGCACAATGGTGGCACTGAGGAGAACGGCCGAGATTGGGATTGCTGGGGGAGCTCATTGAGGCAGCTGAATAGACAGAGGGAGAAAGGCAGTCAGAAACCTACAAAAGCCCAGAAAAATGTTGTTTGCCTTGTGACTCGGGGATTTGAAACCAGGGGAAGGATGCTGAGTGATAAATGGCTTTGGGATGTTAAATATCAGGTCGGAGGGGCTGGCATGTGTATGTCCAGGGTTTGAGCCTGGCAGGAATGGCACTGTTCTCCTGGGGAGGAAGGGCCCTTTGCCTTTGGGCATGTCCAGGGTTTGAGCCTGGCAGGAATGACACTGTTCTGCTGGGAAGGAAGAGCCCCCTGCAATGCACAGAACCTGCCACACACTTTCTCCCTAGCAGTGGTGGCTGAGCACGCAGCTCCCGGTGGTGCAAAGGATGCGGAGCCCAAAGCTCATGGTAAAATTCAGGAAAAGACACAAGCAAGGAGTTTTAACATCTTGCCTTTGAGGAGAGGGTGAAGGTGGTGAGCAGGGGCTGCTGAAGGGGTGTTCTGGTGTAACTTCATGCACTTGTGATAAGGGCTTTTTCCAGCCCTGGATGTGGCTCCTCATGAGTTGAGAGCTCATCTTGCCCCTGGGAACGGCAGGTCTGTTCTTGTTGTACAGCTCCACGGAAGGGGCAGGTCTCATTGTTTCAGATTTAAGGTTGGGCTTGATACCTTAAGGGTCTTTTCCAACCTATGTTTCTATTAATTAGTTGAAGATGCTACACCAGAAATGCACGTGTCCTTGCATCTCTGTGCACCTGCTTCAGAGGCAGGAGGGGACCTCGAACAAACCATGGCAGGAAGCAGATGTGATGGGTTCTAGGATTTCTCTGGTACTCATGTGTAGGTAGGAAATGTGTTCAGAGCTGGAGCAGCGCAGCTGGGAGCTCTTTGAGATCTGGGGAGAATTGAGGAGACTTAAATGCTATTTGGGGTGTCTGGAAACTACAGAGCTGGTGGAGTTTGAACATCCTCCTGATGCCTATTCCTTTATCAAAGACGACTGAAAAGTGCTGTGAGGGTCAAGAGTTCCAGGGTAGGAGTAATGAGAGGAAGGGACAAAGAAACAGGCAGTGCTGCTGCACATGACTCATTTTCTTTGGAATCTCGGCTGCGGAAATAACAACCCTGCTCATCGTTTTACAAATGCTTTTACAAACGCTCAAACATGGGACGTTGCCGCTAAGCGTTGACCGAAATGCTCTGAGCTTGAAAGCTCCATTAACCTGGATGGAAACATGTAAAATGATAAGATAATCTGTGCTTCCAGTCACAGCACATTGCTTGGTTTCACACCAGTGTAAATGGGAGAAGAATAAGCTTTTATCTTTTTCTTTTCTTTTCCTTTTTCTTTTAAATTTTTTTTTCTCTTATGGCTGAAGATCTATGTCCAAGCTCACTCTTCGGGGGCTGGAAGATATTTTTTTTTCTGTTAAGTTAAAATAATGGAGATCCAGTCCCTGGAGGAAACCTGATCAGAGACACGCTGGCTTCCACACACACTCCAGGCCTATTGATCTCCCCTGTCCCCTCTGCCCTCTCAGTCTATAGGTTATGGAAACAATGTCTGTCAGCAGCAGCTCTGCTTTCTCTGCTGGTTATTAACTTTCTGGCAGGAGGGAGTCTGCTCTCCCTTTATGGGGTCCCAAGACCCACAACGAACTTACCAACCCAGAGGGAATATCTCCAGGAACTACCCCTTTTACACGAATCCCAGCGTTTTCTTAAAAAGGAGTAAAGCCTCAGGACTCTTTAGCTGTACAAAGGGTTGAACAAATGCAATGAGAGGTGCACAAAATGTCTATTTAAGCCTCATGTTTGGGCAGGTAATTAATGTGTTTTCTTGCTGTCTGTCACCCTTTGTTTCATGACTTCTCACAGGGGAAAAGAATCATAATTTCATCTGCTGGGGAGGCAAATATTGAGAAAAATTCAACCTACTGGGGCAAATTCTGTGAGAAACAATTTTGGATGACTTTCTTTGCCCCCCCAAAGTTAAAGTTTGCTTCAGTGCCACTTCAAAGCACTTTCACCAAAATCTGAACCCTGTGCCAGTGGAGGGAATAGGAAATCACAGCAGCTCACTCTGTAGCTCTCCAAATTTCTGTAGGGGAGGTGGAGACATTGTCTGGGGGATTTTATACCAAACTTTCAATCTCTGTGCCCCAAACAGAAACAATTAGTTGTCACCCTAGGACATTGTCTTTGCTCTGACTTCTGGCATTGGGCTGGGCTGTGTCCAAAGCTCTGGCAGGGCCCCTCCAGCACTTCAGTCCACTCACACTTGTGCCTGAAAATAGAACATTATGGTTTTATTTATTTGTGGGCAGCTCATCCTGCCCCTTCAATTCACACGCTTCTGCTGGGTATTAATAACTTGCTCTTGATCTCAGAATAGCCATGGTGCCGGTGGATCTTCAGAGAGTCCGAGGGTCTTATTTTGGGAAAGCAGTTGTGAGTCCCACTAAGCAATACATCATAAAACTGAGCTGAATCCAGGGCAGCCCTTGGAGAAATTCGGCAGAACTTTTGAGCAGCGTGACACACAAAATTCCACTCTCCACGTCACCAGGATGTTTCAGAAAAATGCTCCCTCATTGTGTCCAGATTCTGTGCTTCGTCTGAATCCTTTGAGGAGGAAATACAGCGTGTTTGCAGAGCTGATGTCCCATGGCGTTTATTTGCCTTGTGAGTCCAGCAGCCAGTGCAGCAGTTGCTGGGACTGAGCTGGTCTCTGCTGCCATCCTGGAGCTCGAGTTGCCTCCCCACTTGTTTTCATGTGAGGCATTCCAAGGAGAAATCTTGAAGGGAGCTTATGAAAAGGGGGAGAGAGACTTATTACATGGACAGATAGCAAAAGGACAATGGGGAAATGGTTTTGAATGAAAAAGGAGAGATTTAGCTTAGATGTTAGGAGGAAATCCTTCCCTGTGAGGGTGTTGAGGCCCTGGCACAGGGTGCCCAGAGAAGCTGTGGTTGTCCCTGGATCCCTGGAAGTGTCCAAGGCCAGGCTGGACAGGGCTTGGAGCAACCTGGGATAGTGGAAGGTGTCCCTGCCCATAGCAGGGGGTGGCACTGGGTGATCTTTAGGGTCCCTTCCAACCCAAACCATTCCATGATCCTATGAAGTCAGCACAAAGAACCCCACACTCTGCGGGTCTGTGGAATCATTTGATCTTCCTGGCAGCAAAGGCAGCGGGATGGGAATGGAGGGAGGGTGAAAAAGGCTGACGATGCTTTGCTGAAAGCTGTGAGCCATGATTCCACTGCCATAAGTGGGTACAAGTTTGAATTTCCTGCAGATCCCCTGGCTGATGCCTCAAAGGCTGCAAGTCCTCAGAGCAAATCTGGAAGCAGTTTGGTGCAGGCCATTTGCTTTCAAGTAGAAACCAGGTGGAACTGCAAGCTGTTGACCAAACTTTTCTGATTTTTGATCTCACCCAAACATGCAGAAACTGAGAGAATGTCAGTGTGAAACTCTGTGAGCCTAAACCTGAGCACGGCCTTGTGTCTTCCTCGTTTTTGACTCCTGACAACAACACTGGTGTCCCTCCGTGGTAAATCAAGTGGTGTCTGCATGTTGATTGAGCTGGATCACCACATTTTAGACAGCATTAAATGGAGACTGGGCTTTGGAAAGGTGAAAGATTCCCTGTGCCTGTATCGAGACCCTTAAAGTCTGGCTCTTCCCGCCAAAAAATGGGTCTAACAAATTATTTTATCTGGCTCTCCATTTGGAAAACTGCTCTTGGCTCCCTTTCCTTTGCTACCCCTTCAGATGGAATATATGACATTCTCCCCACTCACCCTACATGTAGAAATTCCTGCTAGCATTCCTGCTTTCACTTGCCTGAAATATTCCGATTATACACCACCAGTGACTTGGCAAAGCACGGCTTTTGGAAACTGCATTCCCTCTGCCTGGGCTCCTCTTTACAGTGTTCCCTAATGGGTGTGAAATCTCCCTCCTTGCCCTGCAGCCTGTGTCAAAGTTTCTTTTCTATAAATTGCTGTGCACGTCCCTGGACCTTGTTAGCCACAGAGGTTGGGTTTGTTCAGCCCTTGGGAGCTCCCTGGGGCTTCCAAAGCATCTCCAGTTTCAGCATCTCTCCTCCCTGCAGGGGCTCACATCAGTGTTCTCCTGACTCGCTGCCTGGTTTAGCAGAGGATTCATTAGCCTGTGGTCAGTGGTTCTGGTGTCTATTGCTCCTTCTTGGTTTTGTACTTGCTGAAGAAATTAAAACTGCTGTGTCTGTTAATCTGTCCCATCCCTCCTGACTGCAAGTTCAGGTACTGAAGGTTGTTCTGTCCTTTGCTGTGCAGGTGCTCTTGAACTCTTTTCCCTTGCTCTGTTTCTTTTTGGGATTCATTTTTTTTTTGACTTCCCACTTCCATTCTTTGCTAGACCTGTAGAGCAGATGATTTACTCACGGCGAAACTGACTGTTTTCAATTACCTTGTTGTTTTTTTGTGTTTTATTTAATGGATGTGAGCCAAGATCCCATGCATGGTTTAGCCGCCTAATTTCCCTGATTTCACCATGATGACATGGTCATTCGTGCCTCTGCAGCTGGAATCAGGAAAGGGGTGCTGACAGGTCACCCCAGGACTGCCCCTTGCAGAGGTGTTGCTGTCCCAGCTGTGTGACCTTGGCCAGGTCACGGGGCTGGGTGGGGAATACTGGAAGTCGTTCTTTTCCCCCCAGAAAACGTTGCCCACAAAGTTTCAGACAACAGAGATGAGGCCTTGAGGCACGGCTCTAATCTCAGTAAATAAACAACCACAGGAATCATTTGGGTGCAGCGTGCTGCTGTGGAGCAGTTGCAGTGTGTTTATGCTGTCAGCGAAGGCGAAAATGAATGAAAGTGGGGTATTCTTTTTCCTGTGTTTTTGTTTTTGCTTTCTGTTTTGTTGTTATTCAAATGGTTGGCTCCCCCAAGCCTCTGAGTTAAGGCAGTGCAGAATCCCACGGCCATCCTGCTCCTACAGTGACTGGCTGGACACTGGTGAGGAAGAGGAAAGAAATATCTTGTCAGCAAGTGAGGAGTAACCTATACTCAGGGGAAAGTTTATTCCTTAATCCCTAAAAGGTTGGTTCATGGCTTGAAGGCTGCAGGTTTTGTAACCCTGACAAACACCAGCCTGCCTGGTGTAACATTAGGTGCTGTCGTCTTGACAAATATATATACATATATAAAAAAAACAAACCCTTCTTTGATTTCTGATAAGCAAAGAGACTTGAGCAAACCGTGTGCCAGTGAGCAATCCAGCCTGTCTGGTTGTTGTGCAAGGGCTGTGTGAGGAGATGCTGTGGCAGCACGCAGGGCTGTGGGGATGCTGAGCCGTGTTTGGGACCTGTTTGCTGACAGAAGGGAAGATCTGATGAGATCAGATCAGGCAGGAATTGCAGCAGCGTGTGGCAAAAGAGCTCTTGGTCCACACAAACAACACTCCCACAATGGGGGTTTTGGAGAGATGGGGGGGTTTTCAGAGCTGCTGCGAGTATTTTGTGAAAATGGCTTTAGAGAGGCAGGGTTGTTTTTGTTCTGGAGGCTGAATGTGTTTGCAGAGCATCCAGGCCAGGCCAGGCTGGGCTGGACTGGGGCTCAGGGCAAGTAAAGCAGCAATTTAATCCCGATGGATTTGGGGCAGAGGTTGGTGCTACAAGTTAAGCATGACTCACCAGGCACAAAGTGCCCTGGAGATCAGAAAAACCTCACGAGATAGGTGCTCTGTAATTAATATTCCCCCAAGTCTCCGCTGTTATCAAGCCTTGGAAGTGCCTTTACCAGACTGCCACCTCAGGCAGGTGTGCCACCTCTGATGAGCATCCCTGGCTCCTGATTCATGGGCAGGACGGGGCCCTTGGTGCCTGTCACCTGCAGCTGAGCTATTTGTGCAAGGAGAGGAGCAAGAGACAGCCAGGGACTCCTCCCTAACCACGGAGACAAGTCCAGCATGAATTCCTGCCACCACCTTCCAGGTGAGCTGGTGCCAGCCCTGTCTCACCAGCCTTCAGGTGTCCCTCCATGGTCACAAAGGAGCTCCTGGGAGGGACAAATGCAGTGGTGAGCAGGAGGTGCTGGCTTGACAACACCCTCCATAAAACCCAGACATGAATTCTGCCCTTGTCTTCTGCTGTATGGAGGTATCAGCTGTCTTTTCAGCCTCAGATATTTCAGGGAGAACCCTTGCTGTTCTTCCCTGTTTTGGCCAAGACTGAGCTCAGCTGCAGGTAGAAAAAAAAAGCCCATTAAACAAAAAAGACAATTTTGAGCTGAATCTGGAGTGTGACATATAAGCTTGACATGTTCCTCCTTTAATTTATAACGTGCACCCTTTGAGCAGCAGGAGAATGGAAGCTGAGCAGGATCACTGTAGGTCTTAGGCTCCAGTGCAGAGGAAGAAGATAATTTTTGGCTTGGAGGAGTTGGTTGCACGGCTGGTTTAACAGCCTTCTGTAACCTGCAGAGCAAATGTATTTGCTTTGGCTCCTGAACAACCTAAACACTTGGAGAGCTTCAGCTGGGCTGCTCACAGTGGGTTTATCTGCATTTGTGTCACAGCTGTGCCAGAGCTGCAGCCAGTGGCTTCTCCAGCATCCTCTCACTCCCATTTGGAGCAGGCCCCCAAACCCACCCGGGTGCAGAGGGCCCCGAGGGTGCTGCACATCCCTGCAGCTCCACAGCCACGACTCACACACCCCTCACCCACCCTCTCTTCTGCAATTGCTCTTGGACACACCTGCAGAGGGATTGTGGGACTGGGACGGTCCAAAACCCCTAAAGACACCGGAGAAAAACCCTCCCTGGGGACACTGCTGGTGTGTTGGCACTGGATAACCAGCTCTGGAGCTGAGGTTTGGCAGCTGGCATCCCCAGCAGCTCCTGCTCTGGGCAGTGCTGAACTGGGCAGGGTAAATAAGGATCTCCCACCCTGCCTGGACTGGGAATGCCCATTGGGAACACCCCCCACCCATGGCACGCTACTAAAGCCATCCTGTGCTGTGGTGAGCGTTGCTCCTCTGCTCTTTTCTTTCCTCTTAAACAGATCCAGGTGCCACCACTTCCTTTTCCCCTTCGTTTTCCTGAGCATGCTGGAAATATGGGTACCAAAGGCACGAGGCTTTTGGAGCAGCCAGCAGCACGCTGGGCTCCCTGCCTGCAGCCAGGGATGAAAGCAGAACCAAGAGGGGAGTGTGGGGAGTGATGCTTCACGTTGGGTTTGTGTGCAGCTTTCCAAGACAAACACGAGCCTGCCTGCCTCCCTGCTAGCCCTTCTTCTCCCTCCAGATTCCCGGAGCATGACTCGGAGAGGGGTGGTGGATACCAAAGGGAAGTGCCAAAATCCATTGTTTGACTTTGTCAGGCTCGGTAAAAGGGTCTGGATGTTGGTAGGAGGTTTTGTTTTCATAGAGAAAGCCTTGAAGAGAATAAAACAAAACCAACTCCCCCTCCCATCCTGGGGCCTCCTGTCCCGGGTTTCAGGTTGGGGCCAGGGCTGCTGACTCATCGAATGTGCAGGTGCTGGAGCCTTCCCGTGGGGAGCACCACCTCACCACCTGCCCTCTGGGACAGCTTTTAAGCTGTTTTTTTTTTAAGCTTTTACCCTGGTTTTCACAGCAGACCAGATCCTGGACCACCTTATCCTTCTGGGTGCAGGTCCACCAGTTTGCAGAGCGTTGCTTTGCATCAGCACACGAGTCTGCCCCAGCACATAATTTGGCCCCTTGCCTCTCTCCTTTCCTTTTTCTGTACCACAGGAAGCAGCATTTATAAAATCTCTAATGATCCCGTCAGCTTTTATACATTTCCTGTCTTGCTTCATAAACGAAAGAGGAAAACACAGAACTTTTGAACCTGAATCACGTTGGGTTGTGCTTGTGGTGTTAGTCACTGCTCTGCCTTGCCTCTGTCATCTGTGATGCTGGGGTGGCTGTGTCTGCTTCCACGTCCTTATCAAAATCCTGACAAAACTTCAACATTTCCAGGACAACCCTTCTTCCCCCCTTCTGGTTCAGGGGGAATCTGAGGGAGGAAATTGCTTTACCTTTCGGAGCCGTAGAGAAAACCTGGAAAATGTGCATCTTTTCCGCTCTGCAGACTAAGTGCCAGCAGGCAAATAAATAGAATTTATGTTCTGTTACTAAAGAAGAAAGACCCTTCATTTTTAAAAAGTTAGATTGGGGTTTCTGTGAATGTCTTATTTGAGACCACAGGGGTGACCTACTCAAGGCACACGCTGAATTATCTCTTTGCAGGAGACTGTCTGGTTTGACACACGCATTCTTGAGGTCACAAATGGATTGATTGGGGGTTGCAACAAGTCCTGAGAGCACTAACCACAGGCCTGACAGTAGTTTTGAACCCTGCATTAGTGCTGTCTCTGTTTTCTGTGGTGCAGTTTACAAAGAGCAGCCCTCTCTGCCAGCAGCCAAGGATTTCAGGGGTTTTCACCTCATATCCACAAGGTAAATGGAGCTGTAAATGGGAAAAACTCCCCAAAGCTCAAGGGCTGTAGAGGTACCTGCCATTCCTGGTGGGTGCTGTTGTGTTCCAGCAATCCGTGCCCACCCAAGGGACCGTGTCCCACCAGTGCTCACCGTGGGTGCTCCTCAGGGGGCTGCAGCACCCTGCAGGCCGTGGGGCAGGACTGGGGTTTTCTCCCTGGTGTCCATAAGAGCAGCAAGTTTTGCACCACTTCACGACCAAAGATGGGGAAGGCTGGCTCTTGTATCCTCGTTACCTTGAACCTTCCTGATGTTATTTCCTGAACTGGTGGAAAACTTAAAACCCCAGACCAGACACTGACTGCTGAGTTGAAAGATATTTTATTCCATTCCCTCTCTTTGCTGCCTTGTTTTTTTCCTTCAGAAGCTCTCTTGGAATACCATTCCTACCCATAACTTTATGAAACTTCGGGGCCAAGTGCCTGGAAACTGTATCAGGCCAGCTCCTAAGCTGACTTGCATGCAGCACTGGAAATAAAAGTAATTCCTGCAGTCATTGGAGCTTAACCAGGCTGAAAAACTAGACAAAGCAAGCAGAAAAATCCTGCCCTGACTGCTATAAAGAGAATCTATTTAATAGCAGTTATGAAATGGCAATGCTATAACCAGGTGTCCCGAGCAAGGAACAAAGTGGTTGAAGTGATACATAAAAAATTTCGAGTGTGCTTTCTTCATCTAAAATGGGGAGCAAACGGCCAAGGACATCACCAGCTAAGCAGGCTGTTAAACCAGCTTTGGGGGGAGCTGGGTGCAGTTTTGCAAGGGGAAGAAATCAGGAGGACCAGCTGTGAGCTGGACAGTTTGCAGCTGAGATGAGGTAATGCAGTCAAATATGCGCCTCTGCGAGTGAGGGTGGTTATTCTTTCCCTTCAAAGGCTCTCCTATGTCCACGCAGCCTGAAAATTATTTTTTACAGTGAATATCAGCCTGGCCCAGGGCAGACTCGTTGTGCTGCTGTTGGTACTGCTGGAGCAGCAGAGGAGCAGGCAGACCTGCTTTGATCAGGCTCTGCAGGATCCCCATGACCCAGAGGAAGCCCCGAGTGCAGATTATCCTTATCAGCCACTCGAGCTGAGGTCGGTCAGAAAGCAGCTGAGCTGACCCTGCTGTGTGTGACTCCTGCAGTGGGCAAGGATGGGAAGACGTGGGGAGCTGTGCTGAGGTTACCAGGGAAGGGAATCCCTCAGTGTGCTTGTGCTGGGTGGGGTGTCCCACACCAGACAAAAAAGTCTCCCTGGGAGTCACACCGTGTATGCACAGGCTGCTCTTTCTGTTTGGTGTCCTCAGGTGCAGATTTTTGTCTTCAGGACCAAGTGGAAGTGATGCCTTAGTTTTAGCTTTTATATTTTTCGGATCAGTCCTGCTTTAGTGTAGAGCTCTAAAACTCCATAGCCCGTCAGCTCCTGTTCTCCCATTTTATTCAGACAAAACAATTTCTCTCCAGGTCTGAAACTCAAGGACACCTTACTGTCTCAGGCCCTGAAAAACATCAACAACAGTGAATTGGGGTGGGCAAACTTGGAGTAAGTTACTTCATTACCTGAAGCTAATTGTTGAAAGTTAATTGGACAATTAACCTCTAATATGCAAATAGACCAAACTTTTATCTGTCTGAAAAACTCGTGACTGTTGTCCATCTTGGGTGCAGCCTCTGTGAGAGGTTTTTGCACTGCCCAAGGTGCATCTATTGAAGGCCTTTAATAAATAAGGCAATTTCTTAATACACACAGACCAGCATCACAGGTCAGTCACTCCTGACTTTGGGAGGTTTACCCACGCTGAGCTTAGAGGCTGGAATTGGAAAAAAAAATAAAATCTGAGTGCTTAGGGTTTCTTACCAATGGGTTTGGTTTGCAATCCCAGTCTTACACAACCCAACCCCTCCAGCGCCTCTGCTGAGCTTTCCACCACATGCTCCCCTCCTCCTGCCGGGCCTGACGCTTGTGTTGCTCCATTTTGAGACCTCAAGGACACAGGGAATCTATAATCCAATCCAATTTCCAGTTCTTGCTGGGTTCTTCGGGATCTTTTCCTTCCAGGGCTCCTTGCACGGGAGGCTCAGACAGGTTGCAGCCTGTTTCTGTCCCTGCCTTGTCCCCTGCCAGCCCTGCCCCTTGTCACCAGCATGCTGGCATTCAGTTTTTGGGCTGCCTGGAATAACACATCAATGCCCTGGGAAGCAGTGGGAAAACAGCAAAGAACACGTTGGAGCTTTATTTTTCTTTCTTGTTTTGACAACCTCTGGCAAGAATCTAGATGAAAACAGAGGGGCTGCAGGAATGATTGAGGAGGGATTTTTCTGTGCGGTGTTTTCTTTTTTTTTTTTTTTTTTTTTAAGATTGGATTTGCCAGGAAAGCCACCCACCTGTTCAGACAAGGCCTCAATTGTGGTAGGTGGTGGTGAACAACTGAGTGCCTGTGTTCCCCTCCAAGAGCCATAATTCCTGGGTTATTTTTAGCAGATTTGCACACCTCTGTTTATTTGCTCTCCCTGGTGCACATTCCTCAGTCCCTGTGACTTCCTCCATAACGTGGCCAAAGCTGGAGGCAGAGGAGCTTTCTGTGAGCAAATGCTGTTCTAATGGGCAAGGATGGCTACAGGGAGTTCTAATCCAGCACTCATAAAATATAAATCACAGTTGTGGCCTTTACCTCTGAGCGCTGTCCTTTCACAGTGCAAGTCCCTGACATTTCTGTGCCTCTCTGGATGTTTTTGGAGCTTATAGAAACTGTATCTTCATCTGCTTTCCATTTCCTTGGGTGCTGCTGGGCTATCAGCTTGTTTTGTCCTTAATGGCAAGTTGCTGCTCCACCAAGTCTTTCAAGGCACGGGAGGTGTTTAGTCTGCTGCAAGGCTTTTTCATGTGCTCATAAAATAAGGGAGACAGTCACTGATGTCTTGGGGGTGGAGGGAAGGGGTTTATCAGTGGAGAGAATTGGGCTGACCTGGAGGAATGTCATTAGATGTGGATGAGTCCTTAAGTGGTAAAAATAATCAGTCGGCTGCCTAAAGCAAAGTGCTGGTGGCCTTGAGCGATGCTGTCGGAGCAGCCGGTGTGGTCTCCTCACCACGGGCCCCCGGAGCCTCGTTGGTGCTGCTGTGCATCTTCCCAAAGTGCCAGAGAAACGGGAAAGGAACGTCTTGTCCTTGTCACTGGAAGGAGCAGAGCAGGGAGGGATTGCTGCCTGTCTGCCCCGGGGGACACGTCAGGCTGCCAGGGCCACCCTGATCCTGCAGCTCTGCCCTGGCCCCTGTGAGCTGCCCAAGGTCGTGCAGGAAAGTCCATCCCAAAGTGCAGACTTTCAGTGCAGGGATATTAAATTCCTTCTGTTTCCTTCCCTTTGCTGCTGTAACTTTTGCCTTGCTCCTTGGTTGGGTTCCTACTTTTTTTTCCTCTGTGCTTGGGACATCGTTACTCATTTGCACAGGTAGGGGGGCTGTTGGAACACTTTCATTCTGTATTTTCTCTCAGGGTCTGAGTTAACCCTTGATCTGGTACACTCTCAGTGTGAGCCTGAACTCCTTACATCAAGGTCTTTGGCTGCTGCTCTGGGGTCACTTGGGAAGGTTCAGTTTGAGGATCAGGTTTGAAATATTCAGAGTCAGGAACGAGAGCAGGAGGGGCTCAGCTCTTCCCTCTTTGCATCAGAGCAATAATGTGGTTTATGATGTGGTTACAGGGACACAGCACCCAGGCTGGCTCAGGTGTGACCAAACCCAGTGTGATTTTTGTTAGGAATTCCCTGGCTAGCCTTGGGACACCTGTAGCAATCCTGCTGTTCTCAGAGCCACCCCTCAGGAGACGTGTCCAGTGGCCTCCCTGCAGCTGATGTTGGCTGATGCAAAGGAGGATCTTGGAAACCAATGGTCTGGGCACCTCTGTGTGATATTTTGTGACCTCTGTCACTCTGCACCCTGAGCTGAAATTTCCCTTCTCATTTGCTGCCCCCACCCCTGGCAGCTGGGTTAGAGTTGTGTTCAAAGGGAATTTTTTACACATTAACTTTAGTGGTGGACAAGCCCCAAAGTTCTTTGGGATGTAGTTAGGATGTAGACTGGCTGCCTGGGCTCAGCTTTGTTTGCAGGAAGGTTAAAGGATCACAGGGATGTTTTTTTTGGGAAATGTAGCACAGTTACACTGGCTGTAACACTCATCTTGTATGAGGGAATACATGGGGAAGAGAGACAAGTCCTGGCAGAGCACCTCACTTGTTTCTTGTCCTCCTCTCAAGTCAAAAACACTTTTTTCTGGGCTGGCTGAGTCCTCAGTGGACTTTGCATGAGGATGGGGCCATCTACTCGAGCTGAAATTGGAGACTATTTTCTGTTTTCACAAAGTGATGACCTCTCACGTCCATCCCAAGGGCTGGGTGGTGATTACTGCGTGATTCAAGGGCACGGGGTCGGTATCCAAACATGAAATGATGACAGTGCTCCTGATGGTGCTGGGGTTAGCTGTGCCTCTCCCCTCCTGCCATCCACCACCCCTTCCAGCAGCGGAGCTGGAAACATCAGGAGCAAATTCCCCATCCTGCTTTAACGTGGCCTGGCCGTGAAACCGTGAACACTGTAACCAGCGTGCTGCACGTTAAACAAACACGGAGACTCCTCATTGTAGTGAAAGCACAACCATTAATAACGTTGTTTATAATGTGCACTTTTGCTGATTTGGAGGTCAAGCATGTTTGACATTCCCACTGCTGGAAGGGGGCTGGCTCAGCAAGGGCCTCTGCTGTACATCGGACACTTTTTTGTTTTTTGCAAACCACATCAACGTGCTCCTGAGAAATGTTTATGGTTTGGAGGTCGCTGACATAGTTTTAAACATCTGCTCAGCTCAGAAAGGGAGAAATTGTCATTGTTTTAGCAATGGCCCTCCAAAGTGTCAGTCTCTTGTAGGTGCAGTGATTCATGTGTCACTCTCCTGTTTTGAAATCCGCTCTGTTTCTCTGCACACCCTCAGACAAACAAGGCAAAGGCAGTGGATGCATCATCAAATCTATGAAACAAACTGGGCTGCTTTACAACTGTGAAAAAGATACCTAAGGGCTGCCAGAGTGCGTTTTGGTGAGGGAAAAACAAGATGACAAACTGCTTTTGCTGTGGAGAGAACGAGCCAGGATTCAGAGCTGTGTGTCTGCCACCTCCAGAGAGGAGCACAGAGAAATCTGTGTCTCAACATTTCTGTAATGAGCAGGAACAGACCCAAACATAAGTATGGGCTGCTCTGTCCTTTGGAAATCTGTCTCTTTTGTGGGTCCTACGCTCAGAAATTCCAGGCATGAAGTTTTTCCATTTGAAAAATCTTTGTTGAGGTGGGCGTGGAGCTGTGTGTGAGCCCATACCTGTGTTGTGGCTGGGCAAGAGAAGCTTTTTCTGCCTTTCCTGCATTGTCAGGACTCTTCCTTCTGCCCAGGTGCTGATTTTCCAAAAACACGTGGTGACTCTGCCTGGAAGACTTGCCCCCCATGTCTTGCTGATCCCAGGCCAGCTGAACACAAACCTTCCTGGGGCTGTGGAGAGCCTCACAGGGTGTGATCCCCAAAGAGTTGTTTCTCTACAAAACCCAACTAAAAATAGGAAATTATCTGGACTGTCATGGCAGATTTTCAAATCCCAAACAGCGTTTTAATTCTATTTAAATCCTAGTTCCCTGAGGAGGAAAGGATGGTGTGCTCATATGGGGCTGTGTGTGTGTGTTTGCATGTGTTTGTTTATCCATCCACCCCAACATGCTTTTTGAGCCCCTAATTTCAGCAAAAAATCAACATTTTGAGAGTGTTCTTGGAGTTTACAAATCTCTAGAACGGTGTGAAACGTGCAGCTCAAACCAAAAAAAGCACTTCTATTAATAGCCACAGCGAGAAGATTGACATCTGAGCTCAACCCTTGGTAGAGAATCCACACAGGGGGATGCTGTAAATGCTCCAGCCACAGGAGGAGTTTCAATCACAGCACATCCTTTATCGTGCACCAGAGAATCCAACCACAATGCAGAAAAATCCCCAGGAAACTACCCTGCGTTCTTTCTGCTGCTAATAGCAAAACTCATCTGGTCTGTTTGTTTATTTGTGTGTTGGGTGTTCTTAAAATTTTATGGAGGAGCCGCAGGGCACGACATTTTAAATTAAGATTAGATTGCTATAGGAAATGGTGAGAAAGGTCACAGAAATATCCCTCTCTTGGCAGCGAAAGGCCTCCAAAACCACGTCCAGGCTTTGCTCTGCTGAGCAGGGTGTTGAGGATGTGCTCAGTCGAGGCGTGGGAACGGGGAGCAGCGTTCTGGGCAGCTTCTCAGGAGGGAATGGGAATTTTTTTTGGGAGGTCCATGTGGCCTGGCAGCACCGTGTTGTGCTCAGCTGCTGTGCTGCCTGCCATGCTCCTTCTCCTGAGAGAAGAATTTAGGCTGTAAGAATACAGGGTCCAAGTAGGCACCAGCCTTTGGCACGACAGTGATAGCAGGAGTCATCTCACCAAACCTGCAAGATATCCAAGGCTGAGTGATTGTCTTTGCAATCAGAAGAAAGAGGCAAAAATAGAGTAACTTCTCCCTGGGAGGTGCTTCATCCTAAGGCAGGTGGGGGCTCATCCTCTGGGGTGACTGCTCATCATCATGGGCCTCACCAGTGCTCAGGGTGACTGGTTTAGGTTTGGTCATCTCATTTGTAGGCACCCTGTTGAGGGCAGATGAGCCCCACTCAAGCTGTCCACAGGGATGGTTTCCAAAAACAGATGTTTTAGTGCAGGGCTTTAGTCCAGCTCTACCACCAAGCTCAGCCTGAGACTGAGATTAACGTTATGGACGGATGTTGCCACCAGCCAGCTGCTCTGAGATCCCCACAGTGCTCTGAAGCAGCTGGCAGGGCAGGATGCTGCAGGATGGACCTAAAATCTGAGCTGTCTCTGAAAATAAAGTGCAAACAACTTCTTGCATGGGAATTGTGATTAGGGCGAGCAGCTGGTTATGGGGGGTGTGCTCTGAGGATTTTTGTGCCCCTCTGCTCACTAAGGGAGGCTTCCAGGTGTGCTTGATGCTGCTGACTGTGAGCAGGTTAGCACTCCTCATAGTGCCAGCAAGGACAGACACTGGAGACAGTGACATTCTACCTGGTAAGGGCTCTTCTGGCTCTGTTGACAATTAACAATAACATTTTTCTCTCTTTATTTTTTTCTTCTTTGCTCTCTGCTGATATTCTCAGCACGATGAGGAAGCACTTCCACTGCTGCTACTAATCGAGCCCAGCTGATTCTTTGGGAAATTTTCTGCTTGGAATTACAGCATTTTCCTTGTGATTCTATTACAAGAACACGGCAGCCTCTAGCTCTCCTTTTGCCATTTCAATCTGTAGCTGTATACCCAAGCTGTGGGGCTGTGTAACCATAAGTGCACTCACTGTTTCATGGACACTCTGTCCCGGTCTGTTTTCGCTGTTTCTGTTATTTCTGCCTGCTGTAAAAGTTATGAAACCTGAAGGAAGGAGCCAGCAATGTGGCCAGCTCTAGGCAGAGATGCATTTTCTGCGTGGGGACTGGTGTGTTGGAAAGGCTGACACTTGTTTTTGTCATAAAAATTGCTTTTGCTAACCCCAGTCTGGCTCAGTAACACCTCCACGAGACCCTTGGCGGTTCCAAACACCCTTTTGCTACGCTCTCTTTATGCAATTGTTTATTTTATGGTGTCAACTGCTTTGTATTGTTAGGACATAGTTTGAGGGCCAATATTTTGCTTGGCAGAACTCTTTGAGTCACAAGCTCAGTCCCTCAAAACTTCCTAGTGTGAGTGATCAGCGAAACCAAAGCATGCTCTGACATCTGCGAGGGGCTCGTGGGTGCAAGAGGGGGATTAGCAAAGAGGTGATCTCAGCTCCTTGTGTTCTGCATGCAGCACACGGGGTGACTGAGCCACCACAAAGTGCTGCAAGATGATGCCTGGGACTCCTCCCCAGTGTCTGCAGCTGTGAGCACCCCACTCTCTGCTTCATTGGAGGCTGGGGACCAAAACCGGTTGGAAATTCAGAATGAAGAGTTCTCCCTCATTGAATTGGTCATCCCTGAGGGGTGGCTGCACCCAGGGGCTCACAGAGAGCCATCAGTCACTTCAGTGACAGAGATGGGTGGGGAGGGGTCGGGTGTTGGTGGGGTTTGGAACTCTGGTGGAGCTCCTTTTGTTCAAAAATACTGAAACTCTCATCTGAAACGTGAGGTGTCGGGTAGAGCTGTGTGTGCTACAGGTTTGGAGAGGGCGTTTGCTGAACGCTGAGATGGCTCAGTCTGGATATTTTATCCCCATGCCCTTGTTCAGGGGTTGATGTTGCAGGAGTGATCACTCTGTTCTTACTGAAGCCTTGGCATGTATCTCATCTTTTTGCTGCCAGTCTTGCTTCTGTTTGCTCTGGATGAGGCCTGTACCTCCTGTTTTTCAGACAAATCACCACGTGCTGGTGAATTGGAGCAGAACCCTGCTGCTGTGAGTTGCAAGGTGGAGTCCACAGCAATCCTGGCAGTCTAAACCCTCTTCTTCCTCATCAGGTTACACTCCTCATGGTGCTCCTGCTTGTGGCAAACACAACTGGGCAAATCTCCTCCAGCTTCTCTGTTCCACAAGATCTTCTTATCCAGTAAATTGGTTTTTTTTTGTTTTTTTTCTGTCGTGCCAAACCTGTTCACCACCAGCACTGACACCTGTGGTGGGATCAGGTGCTGCTTCACCCCTGTTCAAATGGTCCCCTGGCTGTAGGAGATCTCAGATGGAAAGGAATTTTCCTTGTGCTCAGAGGGCTGGAGACACCAATCGCCAGCAGATGAGTCCTGGCTGTAGGAATGAAGCACCAGAGCTCACAGTTCTGTTAGTCAGAAGCAGGATCTAAGCCTGGATTGCTCGAGGAGCAGAGAGTGGGTTGTTTCATCCCAGGAGAATTTTGTGGGTTATTTTGGCAGAGCACAATGGAAAAAAAGCATGGACTGTGGCTGCCTTTGTGACTCCTGGCTGTGTGGATGACAAAGTTTGCCTTCTGGCCTGCCAGGCCTTTTTGCCTTTGTTAGCACAAACTCATTTTGGAGACTTTTTAAAAATGTTTCTTTTTTTAATTTTTATTTTTACTTTTTTTTTCAGTCTCCTCTGGCTGGTCTTTGTCCCCGAAGCCCACACTGCTGGGAGCATCCAGGAGATAAGAAAGTGGTGAATTATGCTTTTGCATCATCTATGGTTGGAATTTCAGTGCTGCAGGGTCAGTTGTAAATTATCCCCGGAGGGTTGGTTGTGTTTTATAAGCTGGATGGCTTGGCTTGCAGCCCTTTGATTTTTCCAAATGGTATAAATCTATAGCCATTTGCCTTTGGCACCAAAAGCCTCCCCGCTTCGAAGTCAGGAATAATTATTTTCCCAGAGACAGGGTCAGCAGCTGGATTTAAATAATGGGATGGAAAAAGATGCTCTCATTACTTTTCACATGGTTTTTAATAAGCAATTTTCAAACCTGGCCTCGGTGCATCAGCATCTGCCCCTTGCTCCCCTGGCAGCCCTGGCAGGGCTGCTTAACCCAGGCACAGCTCCCTGCATCCTCCAACAGGGCAGGAATTTCCCCCGGAGCTCCACCTGCAGCAACAAACACACAGAAAAGCACAAGAAATGGTACACAGCCACTGTTCCCCTTGCCTAATAGTGGCTGTTTCCCTAAAATATTCCCAATTACTCTAAAAACTCAAAATTGCCTTAAAAAAAAATAAAAAAATTATGGAACCAATGTAGTTCACATCAACTGAAATCTCTCGTTTACATTTCTACTTTCCCAGAAAGAAATACTCCTTGCAAGTAACTTGCACTAAAAAATGCCAGTTTTGGGATGGGTTCCTGGACAGCACTTTCCACCTGGCTCTGCAGGGAGGACTTGGGATGCAGGAGGGAAGTGCCCCACCCCTGACTTGATGAGTGGTTTGGAGGAGAAAAATATACACTGTGTCTGTCCTGGACATGAGCTCTATCCAGCCTGATTTTCCTTCTTGAAGCTATTGAGTTTATTAAGTATTATTATTTCAGGCATTCCTTCCCCTGCTACTGCAAGTCCATTAGGATGGAAAACAAACCCTTCTCTCTTCGAGCACGTGGAGAGTTTTGGTCTGGACCAGCTTGTGTCAGAGTGACATAACCCCCAAAAAAATCAGTAGGAACCGTTTGACTGAAGCTCTGCTGCCAGAAATATTGAAGGTTAAAATAATCCTTGGCAGGGTCTCCATCCCCTGTGGATCCCAGGTGTTGGACACGTGGATTCCAGCCCTGCCTTGCCTGCTTTGGTCTCTTGTGTGTCTGTGAAGCAATTGAGGGCAGAGAAAGGAAAGGATGAAGAGCTGTGGCTGAGGGGACTGATGCCTGAAGTTTTATCTTTCCTGTATTTGAGGTTCTGTGGCGCCCAGGGGGGCAGCTCTGAGCTCACAGTCAGTGTCACTCAGCTCTGCACAGAGCAGGGACACAAAACAAATCCTTCTCCTGCTGCACACCAAGGACAACTCTCAGGCCCAAAAGCACAAACAACAGTGGACTGAAGAGGGAAAACAAGCAGGATGGGACCTCACAGCCTGGAGCTGGAATTGGACAATTAAACCCCAAAATGCAAATGGACCAAAACTTATCAAAGTGTGAGACCTGGTGACTGTTTGTCCATTTTGTGACCATTTTGGGCCCGCCTTGGGTGTAGCCCTGGCCTGATGAAGACCTAATTTCCCCCTGGGCAGCAAGCAAGACATTTTACACTGAGGCAAACCAGCGCTGGGGTGAAGGCTCACATTTTGGAAAGGTGCCTCTAATTCTGGGAGCTCTCAGGTTTTATCCCACCCTCCAACGTGCCAAGGGTGCTGTTACCCTGTCACAACACAGCATCTGACCTTCAGCTCGTGCTGAGAGCTGAGAGAGTGCTGGCAAAGCTGAGGGAGGAAACACGATTTGGGCGATGGATCCCCACGAGTTGCCCTTGGGATTATCATCCACCCCGAATTCCCAGCTCACCCCAGAGCCACCACCTCCAGTGGGGCAGGAGGAGCAGATTTGGGGTTCTCCTAATTTGTTTCTACACTGGCCATTGCCCTTTGGGCTGCTCAGTGCAATTCCTGGTAGGAATTCAGTTCCAGCTGAGGAGCCTTTGCCCACGGCAGCGAGGCCGACTCCTTCCCTGTCCATTTCTCCATCTCCACGCACCTGGTGTTGTCATTCCTGCCTGTCCCAGTGGGTGTATAATAGCTCCCACTCGCTTTTCAGAGGCGCCCTGGGTGAATAAACAAGGTGAGGGCTGGTTTTGGTCAGGGAGCCAAGATGAACAAACCCTCCTGCACAGCTGACACCGATCCCACAGCCTCCGTGGCACCCATGGGTCATTCCCCTACCCAGACACCCACAGAGTTTCGCTGTTTGTTTGAGTGCTGCAAAAAAGTCTCCAGTAAATACCGAGCAAAAGGGCAGCTCTCCCTTTTAGCCAGTCCTGAGCCCACTGATGGGTTTATTTAAGAGGCTGAGCGGGATATGTCTTTTCCACACAATAAGAAGGGTGTTGGCCAGGTTTGCTCACTTCAGGCTGCCCGAGGTTTGCTTGTTTGTGGGTGTGAACCCCCCCAGAACCAAAAAGGGGCAAAGTCTTTTCTGCCTTACACAGAGTACACCTGGTGTGACCGCTTCAAGCCTCGTGCATTGGCAACATTTCTTGGGAAGACCAAAACTGAGTACCAAGTGGATGATCACGTCTGATTTCCCCGGGTTTTTACCCATGTTGGACTGACACAAGTGGAAATAGGATGGGCCGCAGCTTCAGAGGAGTTTTGAAGAGAGACAACTGCAGAACCACCTTCAGGTGGTGCCTGTGGTGTCCAGGGCACCCCTTCCAGCAGGCAGAGAGCAGCACGTGGGGGAACGGAGGTGGGAGGAGAGGAGGGAGGGCTGGGGGAGACCTGGGCTGCATCAGCAAACCACGGCAGGGCTCCAAACTCTTCAGTAAAGTGAAAAAACCCCAAAGCTAATTGTGGGGAAAAAGGTTCAGATTAATAGGAAGATGCTTTGGCAGACAGAGATTGGCCCAAGAATGGGGTAAATCAGGTGGGTCTCCCATCTCTAAAGCCTGGATTAAATCCAGGATGAGGGATTTGGGGTACAGGGGAGGCCACTGGTCAGGTCTGAGGCATCCTGGGGTTACCAGCCAGAAGAAGCCTGTTTCAATCTGTGGATGTCAGTCTGTCATATTCACAGAGAAGCCAGGATGTCTTGCATTGAGTTATCAGGAGCAAACAGTTCTCTGAGCAGGAGTTTAATGTACTGTCAGATATGATACCAGTATCTCTTTGGAATAGAATTTGATTTTCTTTTTAGTGGTTTTTTTTTTCCTCTGTGCTGTCAGTGCTGAAGCTTGTAGGACCAATTTATCTGTCCACTGGTGCAGATCTCAACTTAAGTTTAGATACTGTTAAATCTTCTCTTCTGCTCATAGGACCACCTTTTCCACCCTCATAAACACTGAAATAAATTCTCCTATGACAAAAAAAAAAAAGACCAAAGAGCTGTGGAAGAGGCAAACACTGGACTGGAACGACAGGAAGAGATGGTGCCACTCAGAATTAAGCCCAGCTTTGTTTGGCATTTTGGCCCCATGCAAACGAGTGGTAAAATTTGCATCGGCTCGGGCTGAGCTGAGATAAACCTGAATCCATTAGAGATCATAACTCCTGGCTGCTCGTGTTGTGAGTGGTGTGGGGACGGGTTTCTAGGCTTCAGGCAAGTCTGATGGTGGCTTGGATCACAGCTGCCTCGCCAGAGCCAGTTGCAAAAGCCGTGTTGACTTCAAATGTGACCAGGTTTGGGCCCTGCAGCGAGCCCGGCCTTTTAGTCAGCCGAGATCAAGTGTGATATTAATTTAATACCTGATGAATCACCTCGCAGGATATAATTTTTCCCCATTGCAGGGAAAGGGGTGTATTTGACAACCCAACGTGATCCCTCCCTCTTTAACTGCTAATCCAACTAAATCTTCTGGCAGCAGACATCTGAAAAACGCTGGAAACTGCCATCCCACGAACGTGGCGACGTGCTGTAAAAATAGCTTTACTCTGAAATGCTATTTCATTACAGCAGTTGCTATAGTTTCTGGATCTGGCAGAGATTCCTTCCCCATAAAGCCTGACTTTAAAAAGGGGGGAGTTTTGTAAGTCAGCTGTTGTGATTCCCATTAGGATGAAACTTGGCACCAAGTCCATCTGTACGTTAAGCTCATCCCCTGCAGGTCTTCCGAGCCTTCTCAAAGTGTTTG
This sequence comes from Sinosuthora webbiana, assembly GCA_013397395.1. Lineage (NCBI taxonomy): Eukaryota > Metazoa > Chordata > Aves > Passeriformes > Sylviidae > Sinosuthora > Sinosuthora webbiana. Next base: position 404,829 of record VXBN01009626.1, read on the forward strand.
TGTGTGACTTGTGCGCAGGGGAAATACCAGCCCAGCTTCACTGGCTGCTCTAAAAGACTCATTTCTGGGTTCCTGAGAGGCAGGAGCAGCCCTAAGAGCAGCCAAGGCCAGGAGAGGCTCGGCGTGGGCGCAGCCGTGTCAGATGAAATACCACGGTGAAGGTCAGCTTCATTCCTGCTGTCTCTCTCTGTTTTATGTATTATACCTCACTCTTTCCAAGGTGACAAAGGGGAAAATGAGAAAACCCACATGTGCTCCTGGCTCTCTGCTTCTCTGCACGGCTTCCATCTGTCCTGAGCCATGAGACGTGGAAGCTGCAGGGAGAAGCAAAGGAGGCCTTTCCCAGGCAGGTCTCAGCTCAGTTGGAGCCCCAGAGCACCAGCAGGAGAGGTGGGCGCAGAGAAATCCCCCACAGACACCCCAGCAATGCCAGGGAGAAGCTCAGAATGAAGCACTGGTGCATCTCCCACCTCCCATGAGCTTGCAGAGGACCAGTGCTGGCCTCTCTGTGGAAGGCAGATGTTCTCCCGGGGCTTACTCAGGAGGACCAGAGGCCAAGGTGTGGACGAGACGGCCAAACTGTTCCTCTCCTGACAGCAGTTTGCAGTCACTTTTAGCCAGCAAGAGCCAAGTGAGGGTTTGTGGGGTTTTCAGTCAGCAGGAAGCAAGTCACCACCAGACATCTCCCACCTGGAGGCCAGTGTTTCTCCTGAAGGTGAAGATATGTCAGTGCACGACGGCAGGTGAGCTAAACCCTGGGAGGGAGTGATCTGTTTGTCTCCCTCCTAAGCCAGGGCTTGGCTTATGAAAGACGAACCACATGTCCCGGTCCTTGCCACCGACGCCTTTCCTCGCGGGTTTCTGCAGTTGCGTTTCGCAGACATCTGGATCCAATAACCGCGCTGATACAGCCCATAAAACCAGAAACCGAACACTGCGGAAGGCGGAGGTCAGCGAGTGATTCATCCCGATATAATGTGCAGGGGCTGGAGCGCTCCGTGACTCAGGCCGGGGCTCTGCAGGACCCCGGGGTGCGGCGGGGCAGCCCCTGCCCACGGCTCCGGGAGGGGAGGTGGGAAAGCAGGGGGAGGCTTCGGTGGCCTCCGGCATTTCCCTGACCTCCGAGGGAGAGGAGACCGGGCACCTCCCGCCTCCGAGGGGCTCGCAGAGGAAGTGCCGTGCATCCCCTCGTTGGGGGGATAATCGAGGACTCGGGAAAAAAATGGGCTCGTTTCCCCTTCCACAAGCTTCTTGTGTGACTACAGACAAACCCCTGATCTCCTTCTGGATGTAAACCCAGGGCTTGAGGCTGCTGAAAGTTCTGTTTTGGGTGGAGAAGCTCCGTGCGTGCCTCAGCTGATCCCTGCAGAATGCTGGGCAGCCTGGAGCTTGTCCTCCTTGTCCTCCTTGTCCTCCTTGTCCTCCTTGTCCTCCTTGTCCTCCATGTCCTCCTTGTCCTCTATGTCCTCCTTGTCTTCCTTGTCCCCTTGTCCTCCTTGTCTTCCTTGTCTTCCTTGTCTTCCTTGTCTTCCTTGTCCTCCTTGTCCTCCTTGTCCTCCTTGTCCTTGCAATGATTTCCAAACATCTGAGCCATCATCTCCGAGGAGGAGGATGAGGAGGTGGCTGCAGGGTCCCCAGGCTGGACAAAGCCCTGCTGCACGATCACCTGGGCTTTACCTCCTGATTTCCGAGCCTCAGTGGTACTTGTCTGCTGCAGTGCGCTTTCACACCCCGGCAGGTGTTCCAATATTAGGGAAAGAGTTTAAGTTTCACCTTTGAACTTACAAGGAAAGTGAACTAGAAACTTCGATGCTCTTCTCACATAATTAGCCCAGAGCCTGTTGCTCCCTTTAGCCGTTCCTTAAGAAATGTGGATATTTTTTATTGAGTAACTTGCTAAAAAAAAAGAAAAAAAAAAACCCCTCTTAGATCAATACTTAAGAGAGAGCACAGAGATTCTCGAGGCATTTTTGAGGTGTCTCAGTAGGTGCAAGGGACCTCCCTGCACTGTGCACAGCTTTTGTTCCTTTGTTTTGTGTAGTTTGTTATTTTCTCTCTAATTAAAACCTTTTTACTTTTTCCAAACACGCCCACCCATGCTGTCTCGCTAATTATTCTTAAGCCATTTCTGGGAGGTTGCTGGTCAACCCTCAGAGTGTGATGCATCTTCGTGGGGCTAAAAACACCCTGGCCCCACGCAGAAATCCATCACTTGTCCACTTTGGGTTCTCTCTGCAGCCAGGAGAGAGAGGAGCTGCCATATTTTCGTGGTGACAGCATGCAACCCTCTGTCTCCAGAGAGCAAAGGCACAGCCAGAGGGATGAGGGATTGTTTTCATCATCCTGCCTGCGGGCACTGACTCACACAGGGACTCGGGGACGATGAGGGAGGGATTCCAAAGCCAGGAGGAGAGCCCAAGGCTGGAGGGAGGATCCCAAAGCCCTCACCTGCAGGGCTGCACAGGCTTTGGGGTGGTGTTTGCTACAGCAGGATGTCCCTTTGTCACCCAGGATGGGAGGGGGTTATGACCCACACGTGTGGCTGGGCTCCTGTGGGACAGGGTGGTCAGAGCAAGGGCTGGTGGCAGCAGCAAGAGGGTGGTGGTGTCACACCAGCTGGGACTGGGGATGTGCACTGGCCAAACTGGGAAGCTGGGCCTGGCTTGGCAGCGCTGCTTTGGTTCTCACAGGACTCTGCAGGACCCAGTCTAGAGGAGAGGGTTTTTATAACATTGGTTTTATCAGAAAGATTCTCAGAATTTTCACTCCTGTCTCTAGACCTCAACACATGGAGACCACTGGTCTTGTTGGCCTGAAACCCCAGTTTCCTGCTGCTCTGTAACTAAGGTGACAATCTCTGGAGCCACTTCCTGGGCAATTTTGGGGGTGAATAACATCTGTGGTTTCCCCTCAGTTTGCACAAGTATTTATATTTGCAGACATATAGAGAAACTCTCAGCCCCTGGTGCTGCAGAGAAGCATCTTACACTTCCAAGAGCTGATGTGTCAAAGGCTTTTCCTTCCCCCAAACATTCAGCTGGGCTGAAGCTGTTGATGTCTTATCCTGAGACACCCGTTGTGCTAAATCCCTCACCTTGCTAGGAGGGAGCTTGCCTACAACCTGCAGGGTTTAGAGGCAGCCAGGGGCTGTGGAACAGGGGGTTCTGCACCTCATGTCACTCCTCAGGGCTCTCAGGGGAGGAGGCACAAGCCCCATTGCCTGGGGGGCCGCCTTCTCCACCGTGTTTTCTGTGGAAATGAACCCTTGTGGCATTTTGTGAGCAAAGCTGGAGCAGCAGCAGGGGATAACATGATCCAGGAGGTGGCTGCCTCCAGCCTGCAGGATCCATCCTGGTGTGAAGTCCTGGGCATGTCCCTCACCATCATTTTCACTGTTGGTGCCGTGAGGGGGATCCTTGAAGGTTAAGGTTTCCTGCAGAAGTGTCATTACCCAGGGCTGGATAAATGAGTTGCCAAGAGAATGTTCTGTTGTGAGGCTCTGGGCTGGACTCAGCAGATTGAGCCGGGCCCTGGAGGCAGAGAGACTCCTGCAGCTCCAGCTGATCATGGAATTTAACGCTGGACTGGCAGGTGCTGCACTGGCCCAGGCCTCAGCCAGGAGAGTGTCAAGTCTGGCTGCCTGCAGTGGTGCTGATGTGTGCCCAGAGTGTGCCTGGGAGCTTCCCCGTGGGGCCAGCTCAACGCCCCTCAGCTCCAAGGGACGGCTCTCCATCCCTTCCCCACCCTCTGCACATCTTGCACCCTTTAAGGTGACCCTTAATCCCATTTTACTCTGCTGAGGGAAAACTGATATTCCCTGAGGAGGCACAGGCAGGATCGACCAAAGACGAGCGAGATCTTTATTCTGGAAAGTTTGGCTGGATTGGGCTCAGCTTTTATAAATATGCAGATCAAGTACCATGACCTACATTTCACTTCAAGGGTATCTCATTAACTTTATTTTTCTGACTTGTCATGGCTCGAGTGTGGCTTGGCTGGACGGCTTCAGCCTGTTAACAGCCTCGGCCTTGGCGTGAGCTTGTGCTGTTAAGTAATTTGCAATGGGTTTCTTTAATTACAAGAGCTCTTCTTTTTCATATTGTCACAGTCTGCAAGGCAGATACACATTTTTAAAAGCCACGTGCCTCAGCCACGAGGGATTTGTAGAAACTCAGCTGGGAGTGCAGGCATGGACATCCCTCAGGACGTCTGCAGGCAGAGGACCAGGTACTCACTGGGAACACCAAAGACAAAAGTGGGATGTGGAGCTCTCAGCCAGAGGATGGGAGCCCAGAACTGCTGAAAAATCACACCCAAGGAGTCCCAAATGATGCAGTCGTGAGCTGCAGATGAAACAGAGAGTGTTTCTCTCTCCCCAGCAGAGTTTCTGCTCTGCAGCGACAGCAGGGAATGTTTCGGAACCCGCAGAGCCACGCGGAGGCTGAGGCACCTTTGCAGGGTGGTGTCTGGGGAGGAAACGCCCAGCCGAAGGAGGAAAAACAAATTAAACAAAAGCTCTCGCTGTTTTGCTAATTGTTGCTGTTTCAGATCAAAACACAAACAAAGAAACCTCAGGGGAGTTCAGGGTGGGACAGGAGCTCAGTTTGCTGTGCTGCAGCCCTGGCTGGTTCCAGTGATGCTGCTCTCAGCACTGGGGCTGCTGCTGCTGCTTTTGGGGGGAACAGGAGCAAAGGGGGCAGTTGGGAGAGGCAAGAAACAAAAGACTCTGCTGGCACCTCAGTGGGCTGGAGAGGTGGTGGAGCCCTGGCTGTGAAGAAATCAGCCACAGAGGGATGGAGAAGTTAATCAGATGGAATAAATCATGTCACAGAGTGTGCTGGAATCCGGGCCCAGGGAAGGTGTGGAGGGTGAGGGGCAGCTGTGCATGGGGCCAACACGGCAGACAAGGCATCCTTGTCTGGCCACACTGCCCCAGAACTGGGACTGAGGGTGACCTGACTCACTGGCACCAGGGACACGGTCATCGGAGCCAGTGGAAGGTGTTAGGGCAGGTTTAGCCTCAAGGTAAGAGTAGAATGTTGGGATGTTTGGCATTTGGAAGGTCCAGCTGCCCTTCTCCTGCTGCACTTTTTGCTTGGTGTGCACACCACAGCACCAAGTGGTGCCCAGCAGGGATGTGTCAGGGTGGTGGCCACGCGTGGCACGGGGGACTGGAGCTCCTCTGCTCTGAGACATGGCTGGGAGAGCTGGGGTTATTCAGCCTGGAGGAGAGAAGGCTCCAGGGGACCCCAAGGTGCTAAAGGAGCTCCAGGAGAGCTGGAGAAGGACTTTGGACAAGGGATGGAGTGACAGGACAAAGGGGAATGACTTCAAACTGACACAGGGCAGGGTTAGATGGGATATTGGGAAGAAATTCTTCCCCAGAAGGGTGGGGATGTCCTGGAACAGGTTACCCAGAGAAGCTGTGGCTTCCCCATCCCTGGAGGGGTTCAAGACCAGGTTGGACAGGGCTTGGAGGAACCTGGGCTAGTGGAAGGTGTCCTTGCCCATGGCAGGGGGTTGGGATTAGATGCTCTTTAAGGTCCCTTCCAACCCAAACCATTCTGTGATCCTGTGCCACGCAGGCACAGTGTGTGGCTGAGCCCACGGGCTGCCTGCAGGCCGGCTCCTCTGGGCACTGGGCATTCTGCTTTCCCGTCCTGGTGCAGTCCCATGGAGCAGCCTGGGTGTGGAGCCCAGCAGGAGCTCCTCTACCCTGCCCTGGCTCTGCCTGCCCAAACCCCACACGCTCCAGAAAAGCACAACTCCGATCCAAATAAACAAAAAGCTCTTCCAATTCCCCCCTGTCCCTCCCTTGCCTCACCCCCAGCTCTGAAAGAAAAAAAAGAGAGAGTTCAGGAGTTTCACACAGCATCCAGTTTCAGGCAAATGTTTTCTGTAAAGCTAATTGGAAATGTTCCTCTGTGCTGTTCCCACTCACACGGGGCTGGTGGGGAGGTCAGGGCTGTGGTGATGCTCCTGTGCACCCCCGGGCTGGGACTGGGTGGCCACAGTCCAGCACACGGTGCTGAGGAAGGTCCTGAGTGGTCACAGCAGGAGCTGGCAGGTTTTGTCAGATCCTCACAAACTCCTGGAGCGTTACAGCAACTGCCCAGCCCTGGAGCACCTCCATCCCAGAGAATTTATGATGCAAACCTACGTCCCTGACTTGTCAGAGCGAGCATGAAATGGCTCAAATCATCAGGATTTGCACGGCGTGAGCTGATTGGGGTGTGAAAATGTTTCCAGCAAAGCCTCTCTCCCTTATCTCTCTCACCTTTGATGCTCCCCTGGCTCAGCAAGGCCCAGGCTGGGAGCCACCCCCAGGGACCCGCACTGAACACAGCACAGGAGGCAGTGGCTGATGTCTGCACATCCCGAAGGGTCCCTGGGCTCTTTGGAGGGGCTGGATGTGTCCACAGGCAGCTGCTGGGCCCCCCTGCCTGGGTGCAGCCCATCCCCTGCCTCCCTTGGTGCGGGTTTGGGCACACTCAGGGGCTGTGGCTCCGTGCGAAGGCTCAGGTTTAGGAGCTGGGCTTTGACTTTTGGTGAATTACCTTCATGTCCTTAGTTCTCCACTCGCTCACGAGTGTCACAACAAGAGAGCCTGGAAAGAGGCCCAAACACACCAGAAAGGAATCTAATTTCTTTTCGAGGGAGTTGCTGCAGAAAAAACATTTGAGTTATTTGCTAAGCTCCAATAATGATACTTTACATTTGCATTGCAGCTTCCACCTAAGGGCATCTTGGCACAGCCAGTAATTAAACCTCCGAGTCCTTGTGAGGGAGACAAAGCCCTTTTCTAATATTTGACAGACAGCTAAACTTTGGGCCAGGGTCAGATTAAGTGGCTCGCTCGGGGATGTACATTGAGTGTGCAGCAAATCCAAAATCAAACAAGAGCCTTGCTCGGCCCAAGGAGACGTTTGGGATTCTGCTCCCTCTGCTCTGCTCCAGTTGGCTGTTGTAAGCCTCCGTGGCTTGATGGCAGCTCAGAGACATCCCTTCTTGCTTTTAAATGCAGGAAAGGTCTTTTTGTGGGATTTGGGCAACAAGGAGAGCTAATTGCAAATTCAGTTTGGAAATCGAAGCTCGGTCTCCATCACCTTAGCAGCCACAGAGTTCTCTCTCAGGACTTTGCTCCGGCACTAGATTCATTTGGGGTCTGTTTTCTTTAGAGCTTCATGGTCAGTAATTAATGGTATAATTACCCATCGACATAATGACGGCTCCTGACACGGCAAAGCTCAGGGGCAGGGCGCTGAGTGTCGCTCATTGTTTGCTCCCCTTTCTTTATTTCGGAGGGTGAAAGCAGGGCTGCCCTGGGCTCTGACAGCCCAGCTCCAGTGGGGGAAGCCCTTCTGCCCCAGTGCTGTGTCCCAAGGCACCGGCACCCCACGGAAACCCACACGTTCCTTTGCTGTGCTGTCATTTCTTGTCATTTTTTGTTTTCTTGCGGCTCACTGGCCACCATCATCCACTGGGAAAATCCTGAACGGGGCAAACCAGGGGGAATCCAGCTCACCTGGCCACCCATCGCAGGGCAGAGCTGAACGTGGCAGAGCTGTGTGAGCTGAGGGAGTTTCCTCTGGGCCTCTGGGGTCTTCCTGGGGTTTCCACATTTTCCCTCCATGCTGAGCACAGCTCTGGGTGGTGGCTGCTGATTCTCTCAGGACATTACAGGGTGCAGGTACAGACAGTCAGGGCCGTGTGATGGACTCCCAGGGCTCTCTTCCCTGCCAGGAGCTGCACTGGGCCATAGTCTCGCTGCAGTGGTGCTGCAGGCACCTGGACCTGCTCTCTGGCCCTCCATAACTTCCCTACCAAGCAGTGAGGACATCAGTGGTGAGGACAGATCTCTCCACCCTGGATTATCAGGGACAGGCAGACTCCAGGGAGTTATTTTAGGGTTTATCCCTACTCTTGCTGCTCTAGGGATGACAATTAAAACTCCGGGGTGTTTTCTCTCCTTCCAAGTCATGCTGCCCCTGCCTGGCCCCGCTCATGGCCAGCGCAGCCACCAGTGTCCCCCGAGCCGTGACAACCACCAGGACACAGCCAGGCTGCCCAGGGATCAGACCTCGGCTGCTCTTCCATCCCCATCTACCGGCCGGCCTGGAAAGGAGCTTCCCGGGGAAATTCCACGTGGCTGCTCAGCTCCTGTCAGGGCGTGCTGGGCACAGCAGCTGAGCCGGTGATCCTTGTGCCCCGGTCAGGACGGTGGGGGATTTGTCCGTGAGGGGAAAAGAGTTCATTCTGATTTTTGGTGGGATCTTGCAAGACCCTGTGAAGTCTGTGCAGAGAGGGAAACTGCTCTGTGCTCAGCTCCGATCAGTGTTGGGTCTCTCTAACTGTCTCTGGGAGTTTCTTGTCCTCTTTCCTGTGCTGAGTTTTAGAGGGGAAAGTAATGCTGGAGGGCTCGCTCCACCACACCACTGAGGCTGTGGTGAACCCCAAGGCACGGGCTGGCTATTTATCCCCAGATCTCTAAATGCTCACTCCAAACGTCTGCCAGCTCTGCAGCAGAGCTTATCTTTACAATTATCTGCGATCCCCAGCGATACGAGACGCTTAATCTGTGTCTCCTGACTTCTTGTCAGGTTAATCACCGTCAGCAGGAGCGTTTTCTGCTGTTTTCGGGGGAAGCCAGTCATGGGAAAGTGAAGAAAACAGCCCTGCTTGTCCCAGCGGGGCTGGGAGGAGGAGGGAGGGCACTGAGGGTCCTGTGGTGCTGCACTGGTGCTGCATTGGTGCTGCACTGGGGCCGCTGCAGGTCCCTGCAGGTTGGATTTGATCATCTCAGAGGTCTTTTCCAACCTTACCGATCCTCTGAACGATGTCAGCAGCGCGTCTCGCTCGCACACTGATTTTCTCTGCAGCGCTGCCCACCCTGCCTGCCCTGGGGCAGCGCTCAGCCTGGGCCGGGAGGGATGCGGAGAGAGGGGAAAGGGAATGGGAATGGGAATGGGAACGGGAAAAAGCCTTCGGGCTCCTGGGGAGCGGCACGAGGCTCTTCCCCTGCTCAGCCCGTGGGCAGTGATCAATTTGGCAGCTGCCGCAGGGACTGCGGGGGCTGTTCTCGTGTGTGCGCGACCCTTCCCGGTTTCTCAGGCTGCGGCCCCCGCTGGAAGCGAGCTGAGGGGTGGAAACCCGATCCCGTGTGTGGGCGGGGAGCCCGTCCCCGAGCGCTTTTGGAGCGGCCGCTGGCCGGGTTTTCCCTTGGTCAATCCGAACGGGATGCTCGGCAGTGCGGGATGCTGTGAGGACGGATGCTCGTGGTACCCAGCGGGCATGCGGGCTGTGCCAAAAAGCACAGAGAGCAGGGAGATGCTGAACCCTGCTTCTCCCAGCTCTCCTGATGAGGAGCCCTGTCCTGGTTTAGGGCAAATTTGGGAGGAAACCTCCAAATGGGGTCCCCTCTGGGAAGCAAAGCCAAATGGCCCCTCCCTCAACTGGTCTGGGAAAAAAATCTCCTTAGAGAAAAGTGGAAGAAATTATTTATTTAACAAACAAAGTGCCCACAAGCATTAAAAAATGAATAATATGAAACATTAAAACCTCTCATTGCTCTGAAGTGAGATGGCAAAATTGAGAAAGTCCTTGCTGTGGGTGTAGCTCAGCTCTCCCAGTCTCTTATCAGTCCCCCCTGTGCTGGAAATGCCATCCTGGGCCCTTGTGAGCTCCCAGTGCTCCTCTGGGTTTTTAAGTCCAGAGCAGGTTTAAACAGTCCCAAGAAAAAGGATAAAAAAAACAGTCCAGGGAGCTTCTCTGCCTCAGCTAGCTAAAATCAACTAAAAGCACAGGAGATCTCTGTCCCACTGTCTGTCCGTGCTGCAGACAGCACAGTCCAGGAGCAGAATGTGGAGTGAAGTGCAGCCCCTGAAAACAAACCCTGAGCTTCTCTTTCTCCCCCTTCACTCTCAAAACCAGTCTGAAAGGCGTAAAACTTAATATCCAGCATAAACAGAACAGACTATTGGGGATAAAAGCATCAAAAAGTCACCCCAGGACAAACCCAGCGTGCTCTGCCCACACAGCAGCGGGGGCTGTTCTCACAGGTGTCACCAGGCCCAGGCACCTCGTGCCCTGGCAAATGACAAAATGACACTTTCTCAGCTGTGAGGGCAGTGTGATGATGTGCTGGTGCTCCCCACCTCCTCCTCCCCCCTGGCTGCAGCCAAGGGATGTGATGCCTCCAGCCAGCAGCGTCACTTGGGATAAAAAAACCCCTTTTTATTGTGGGTTCATCCCTGTGGGGTCCTGGGATGTGCCCAGCAGGCAACATCTGCAGGCAAGTCTGGGTGTCTCACAAAAGACAACCCTAAATCCACTCTTTCCTCAAGGTAGAGCCTCCCTTGGACAAATCCATGGAGATGCTGAGGGGGGGAACAGCCAGCTTTGCGTGGAGTGTGGGAAATGCCTGCCTGGGAAGCTCTTGAGTTCACTAGTGTGGTTGGAGCCACTCTGTTCTTTTCCAAAAATCAGATAAAATCTAAGACATTTTTCCCAGAAAACTCTCTGTGTCTTCACCCTCTCCCTGACAGGGGCTGCAGAGCAGAAATGCATTTGGAGCCCCTTGGGCTTTTCCCATGGAGCACTTGGCTGGTTGAAATATTTGGCATCAGGGTTCTTTATTACCTGCAATAAAAAGCCTCTGCTAATCTTTAACGTGCAGCGTGTCAGAGAAAAAGGATTGCACTAAAAACCTGTTTATGGGAGTGTTACTAAAACTTGTAAAAAGCAGTAAAAATGAGTGATGACTGAAAAAAACCCTTCACTTTGTAACAGCAAAAGTGCTGCCCAGCCAGGCAGTGCCTGGTGTAGTCCAGACCTGAACCCAAGGCTCAGTGCAAGGAGGAACCAGCACCTCTCTCCCTCTCCACCTTTGATTTGCAGGGATTCCCAAGCCTGCTGCTTTGCTCTCCAGCAGTCTTAATTCAAAACTTCTGCAGCAAACCATCCCAGACACGTGTCTGTTGAAGAGCACAGCCTGTCTGGGGGCATGACTGGAGATCCCTGTCCCTCTGGCACTTGGGTTCAGCAGTTTATGACATCTTTCCCTCTTTTATGTAGCTTGGAGAGGTTTGAAAGTTACAAAATCAGGCTTTCCTGCAGCATTTAGGTTTTGAGAATGCAGCCTTTTAACACAATGCCTGAATGCCTTGTGGGTTTTGATGTTTTCATCCGTTCTCCCCACTACAGGAGGGTGGAGCAGGGCCCTGGGCTGTGGTCCCGGGGTGAGATGGCAGCACCATACCTGCCGCTTCAATAACCTCATAAAAACACTTCAGTCCTCTAGAAGGATAATTTCATCCCAGTTTCTGTTCAAGACAAGGTCTGGGAGTGTCTGGGCTGTAATTGCATGGACATGCCTGTTCCCAGAGCTCAGCTATTGGATTTCAGACAAGGGAGAAGAACAGCATCAGGTGTCAATTTTCTTTTTTCTTCTGCTCTTTCTACTCCACAGATTATTTTTAATATTACTTTTATTGCATTGCAGATAACCAGCAAGTGGATGAGTTCCCATGAGAATCAGGGTCTACCCACCATTCACATCAATTTAGCCCAAGGGAAAGTTGCACGAGTGACTTCAGCTCTTTTGGGCTGAAATTTCCCTCTTTTTATGATTTCATTGTATTTACCAAAGCTGGTTCACATTAAGCCATGAAGCTGGTTCTGCATCACCCCACGGCTGTGGGGAGGAACGGGGAAGGGTTTCAACAACATTGTCACCCCAACTGCTGCTGGGTGCTCTCAGTGGGGCAGGGGGGTTGGGGAGGCTGCAGGACCCTCTTCTGACCTCCCCTGCATTGTTCTGTAGTGGAACCAACGTGTCCTTCCTTTCCCCAAAGCTTTGATCTGCTGTTTGCAGTGGTCCAAAGCAGCACATTTATGGCAGCATTGCTCTGGCTCAGGCTGGGGAGATGCACCGTGGCTCCGTGTCCCCTCAGCCCTGGAGAAAAAGCCCCAGTGCCTGTGTTGTGCTGCCTCATCCCCATCTGGGAGGGAAATTCCAGCTGCCTCAGATGCTTTTTGGCCTGGGTGTGACTTGGGCACTCTTGGTCTGGTCATGAATTCAAGAGATCAGCTGGGGATGTGCTGGCCTGGCCAGTGTGTGGTGAATCCCAGAGGGTCCCAGGTGGATGCACTCTGGGAAAGGAGGTTTTGAAGGACAGATGCTGGTGAGTGCTGGGGCAGGGAGGCTGAGCATGAGCTCAGCCATGGGATGTGCGTGACCCACAGGAAATCTCCATCCGTGTGTGATGCTGATGGATTTGGTGACAGAGCCAGCAAGCAGCAGCGTGAGGAGTGGGAAGAAGATGTGGGAAAGAGCTGATGGATGCAAAAGGCATCGGGGAGCTGGAGCATCTTCTGCAGCTGCACTCAGGGTAATGTCTGGAGGTGGGGCTGGTGCCATCTGGGGAGATGGGTGACATCAGACACACCCAGAGGGGACCCTGCTTTATGCTACATCCACCCCTGGCAGTTACAGCATTAGATCTGGAAGAATTTCTTGCTTTCATGCTGGAAGCTGAGACCTCAGAGCAAGGACCCCGCCAGATGAGGCCTGGAGAGAAAAAATTCCTTTCTGTGGTCGCGTTTTTGAGAAGCCAAAAGTCAGAGGGTGGCTCTTCAAAGGCAGGCCCTGCTCTGCACATGGGCTGCCTCCCTCTCCCAGGCATCTCCCTCTGGTGAGCACAGACCAGGCTGGAGCTGCTCAGATCTGAGCTGGAAGTCATATGTGAAACAGCTGTAGGGAATCTGTAGGTGAAGGGCTGGAAGTGGAGCTGGGATCCACGTGAGGGTGTCCATACAGCACTTAGGGCGGGCTGTGGGGGATGAGGCTTTGGTTTGGGGAGCCCCAGCAGGGCTCTGGGGGGTGTTGCTCATCCCCTGTGCCCCTGGAGGGGGTGGCACAGCCCCTGATCTCCAAGGGGTCAGTGGTTTGTCACTGGGGCACCTTTTAATGGGACGGCAGAGCTGGAATCACAGCGTTGTGTGACCCCAGGGGTGCTCAGACCTGTGTCCTCTGCCTCCAGCTCCTGGCTTGGCCGGTGTGTCACCCTTCCACGTGCCCCAGGGGTGACACACGGGCTGGGTGTCCTCCCTTGGGCGCTGCCCTCCTCCAAGCCGTGTGCAGGAGCTAAAACCCCGCGGATGGGCAGAGCCACGAACCTGCTCGGCAGGAAATGCAGCTCCTCATGTCACTGAAACCTGCTCCCCACCTCTGGGCCTGAGGCTAGGGCCGGGCCAGGGGGGATAAATGGACGGTGAGGGCTGTCAGTGAGGATGGCAGGGGGTGAGATGGGAGCAGCCTCGGTGCTCTGGGAGGCGGCAAAACCTCTCACAGGAGGAGTTTCTGAAAGTCTCCCCACCTGCATGGTGCCTCAAGTGCTGCATGGGGACGGATGGGAGAGGGGAGGAACAGAGGGAAGGGAAGGAACAGAGGGAAGGGAAGGAAGCTGGAACAGAGATCCTCCTCATCCCTCACCAGAGCCAGGAGCTGGTGGCACTGGGACTGTGTCGCTTTGATCTTTTTCAGCCTTCTGATGTTTGCATTTTTGTAGCGGAGTTTTCTCACAGATTTTTCAAGTCAACAAAGTGACATTTACATTCCTCTGTGGGACAGTTGGGACAATTGATGGACTTCTAGTTTGACCAGGGTGGTGGGAGAGGTGGCAACCTCATTGTCCAATCCCATGTCATTGCCCAAAATCTATATAAGCCGAAGTAGAAAATAAACTTCCCTGGTTTTGCCCTGACGACCTGACGGTGTGGGTGTCATTAATTCTGTGTCCTCTAGCGACAGGACTGTGCTACCCATGTGTGTGCCCGAGTACCTGTGCTCCCCTTTGTGCCACCACCCCATGGGCAGGGCAGGGCCAGCCTGTCCCTGGGTCTCCGTGTTTCCCCATTATCCGTGCCCGGCGTGGGCTGATCGCCATCTCCTGGCTGCAAACCCAGCAGAAGGTTTGGTCTCGCACCTTTTTTTGGAGCCTCTCCAGTGTTTTCTTGCTGCTGCCTCCAGCTGGGAGATGCTGAAAGGCTGCGGTGCCTCGCTCATCTGTCACCGAGGGGAGGAGAGATTTCCCCATTTCGTGCCTCAATTAAACAGGGGATTTGCTTCCTGCAGCAGGGCAGAGGGTTGGTACCCCCTGGTGCCTTGGGAAGGCTGAGCTGGAACAGAGACTGGACAGAGCTGGAGAATAAAGTAGGGATTTATTGAAAGGCCTTTAGGATACACCTTGGGCAGGACAAGAGCCTGGCCAGGGCTACACCCAAGGTGGACCCAAAATAGTCACAAAATGGACAAACGCTTTGGTCCATTTGCATATTGGGTTTAATTATCCAGTAACACCTTCAGGTTATGAAGTCCCATCCTTCTTGTTTCCTCCCTTCAGCCACTGTTGTTTGTGCTTTTGGGCCTGAAAACTTGTAGCAGTTGTCCTTGGTCTCCAGCAGGAAAAGGATTTGATTTGTCTCCCTACTCTGTGACTTATTATACTGGCACTTAATAATGTATTTTATATGTTATTTTATATGCATATAACATATATAATGTTAACATTATATATGTTATATATAATATATACATATAACATATATAACACTTGTTATATTATATTAGCACTTAATACGAGGCTCAGAACTGCACCCCTGGGCAGCACAGAATCTGAAAAACATGACAGCTAAAACTCAAGGCATCGCCCCGAACATTCCCTGGCAGGAATTTACGGCACCTGTTGGGAGCTCCCCACCGTGGGGTCCTCCCTCAGGGGCCTCCTGGCATCTGCTGAGAGGGACCAGCAGCACACAGGGCTGAGGTGGAGCTGAATGCCTCCTTTGACACCAAGAACCAGACCGAAACTATGTCAACGGGAGAGAGCCAGGGAGGATTTTCCTGTTTTTCCTGTTGGAGGCTTTGAACTGTGTCCTGCAGGGTCAGTGCACGGGGAGACACCTTGGGCTGGGCTGGGGAGGGTCTGAAATCCTAGACCCTGGGAAAGGGGAGACCCATTTGCCTGGGAGAGCCCTGAGAGCCCATCCATCTCCAGGGCATTAGCCAGGAAGAAGAATTTGGGGGCAAGTAGTGACCCATGATTTATTCCAAAAGCTGCTTCTACCCTACGTGTGATGCCGTTTTGGCTGCTGTAGGTAAGAGTGTGGTTTGGAAGGAAAACTTTGAATGCCCCAAAGCCTTGGGCATCTCCACACTCTGGTGTAACTTGGAGGGGACCCCTGGGCTCCAACCCAGCTCTGGGTTTGGGAATCCCACGCGGATGTTCTGGGATGTGCTCTGAGGCGCTCTCTACCCACACCAGGCAGGTGGCCCCAAGTCAAATGAAGGTATAGCTGAGTCTGTAGGGGAAAAATTTTGGGGTGGAGGGGGTTTCCAAAGGCTCAGTGATCCATTCTACTGCTCTTGTACAGAGGCCAGCACAGGACCTCAGATCTCCCAGCTCTCAGTCCTGTCCCAAAGTGGGTAAAAGCTGCTGGGGAGGGTGACAGCCCAGCTCAGGAACAGCAGGTACACCTTGGGGTGGCCTATTTCACCGATTCAGTCCCCTCTGCTGCAAGGGCTGCTCTCTGAGTTTATTGCTGCATAAACCATAAAGATACACAAGCTGATAGCACAGGACTTTCTCCTGGTGTAGAGAGGCGTTTTGTGCCGTGGTTTGTTTTGGTTTTTTGTGCCGTGGTTTTGTGCCGTGTTCCCCAGCTTCAAAGGTGTCTGCAGCAGAAGCTGGGGAGCAGTCCTGGGTGGTTAAATCAGCTCTGCTAGAGATGCTGGGCCCCGGGCCAGCAGCAGATCTCCCACCACCGAAAATGTGTGTGCAAAAGAAACGCTGTTCTGGTGTCCCCGCGTGTCTCAGGATTCTGCTGACACAGAGGAGTCACTCCAGGGTTGTGGCTTCCTCCATCCAGCACTTACAGAGACACCAAGTCTCCCCCGGGTGGGTTTTCCCTGCCGCCCTTTGCCCAGTCTGGTTACTGCTGCAGCAAACACATTTATTGGTGTCAGGCTGAGAGTTTTAGCGCGGCCCGATGGAAATCCCCGCCAGGTTCAAGCTGGAACACTGGAGTGATTTTTATTCTTCTGCTGACATCTAGTGTGTGAAAACCTGCAGCACAGTGTACTCGGTGGGTTGGGAATTCTGGAAAAACAGGGCTGCTTCTTGCCGTATTCACGGCCGAGCAGATACCAGCATCTTCCTCCAGGTCCTGTGTGGGAACCTCAGTGACCACCAGCAAGGGGGACCCTGCTGGCTGCTGCTGGCTGGTATTTTCAGGCAGAGCTGCTGAGAATTAATCCTAACCAGAGCAGGGGGATGAATTAGAAGTGGATTGTCATCCAAGGCTCTTGTTTGGGGCACTGTGTGCAGTGGGTGGTGAGGGTGCCAGTGGAAAGGAGCTGCTGTGTCATCACGGAGATGTGTCCTCTGCTCAGGGGTGGGACGGCAGCTTATCCAGTGTTGGGTGAGACAAGACCACACAGGACCTTGTGATCTCTCTGTGAGGTGTTGAGAATTCTCTGTGATTTCATTTCTGACTGATTTTTCAGCACAATCCAGGAGGCTCCGTGCTGTGCAGCTGTGCTGGATGGGGAGGACAGGGGGAAAGGGGAGCAGTGACTCCTTGGGTGGGGCTTTCTCCGCCTTATTCTGCTTCTGGCCTGGTTTCCAAGAGTTATCTCGGGTCAGTGTGTTCTCCTGTTAAAATAAATACCTTTTAATGCCTGGTGGTGAATGAGGCTCATTAATGTCAACAAATATCCCAGCTTGGCATTCCTGCCATCTCCATACACAGAATTTTGGGATCTGCAGGCTGCTGGTGGTGCCCTGGAGGTGGGGTTGGGAACTGTGGCTCCATCTGCTGATGCTGCACATGAGGGGACAGGGGAACCTGTGGGGGTGACACTGCCTGCCCTCAGCACTGCCCCAGCACATTTCCCTCCCTGGTGCTTTCATTTTTTTCCTTGTGTTTCTCCTGTGTTGTGACAAGAGCCCAGCTTTCAGCCTGCAGGGCTGATCTGAGTTACCACTTTTTATATAAATAAAGTTATAAATAGAATAAAATTAACACTTTATCCCCCCTCCAGCATTCAACCTGCTGGTTGGAGCACCCAGAATGACCCAAACTCAGGTTTGGGGTGGAAGCTTTGCACATCCCAAAGTATCATCACGGAGGGAGTGGACCTGCCCCGTGTCCAGGGTGGTTTTGTCCCTATGGCAGTGGTCATCCAGTGGGGCTCCTGCCCCATAGGACAGTGCTGGTCCCTCCTTCCAGCCTGGGAAATCCTCCTGGCGCTGTTTAAGGCACATCTGGTGGCTTCAGGGCTCTGTCCTGTCACATCACAGGATGGAGCCAAGCAGATGCTCCCCTGTCCTCGTGGGTAAAATGTTCTTTAAGGTACAAATGCTGTGGGAAATCTCATGCTGAGGAGTTTACACCGCTGTTCTCAGGGCTTTATTTTGTACAAAAACCTCTCAAATCTTGCCAGAAGTCAAGGTTTATTTCCCCATCCTGAGGGCATTTAATCCTCATCCCATTAACTTTGCTTTTCATGTACAATTGCTGAGGAGAGAAAACAACCAAAACATTTTGTATTAGGGAAGAGATCAGACGTAAATTTATCCCGAAGCCATCCAAGATGCTTATCAGCACGTTCTTCTCTCTTCCCCAGCTGCGTGAGCTTGCAGAAAAACTGGTTTTGCTCGGCTTTGCCTTTCTGAAAGAAGAAATGATTGCTGGAGAAATTCCTTGGGCAACACATCCCCTGCTTGGTGGTTTGAGATGGGATCAAACTGAGGTACCCCGGGCAATGGAAGGACTTGGATCTTGAAAAGGAGAGAGAGATTCTTTCCCAACAGTTTATGCAGAAAAGTGACCTCTGAATGAAGTGTAACTTACTTCTGCAGTTAAAACCATCTGCTTCTCGCTTTCAGCCACAACCAGCCCGGGTTTGTAAAATCAAAAAGAGGTGTTAAGCGTGGTCGTGGAGCCAAACCTCACACTCTCCCTCAGATTCTGCTGAAGGCTGTGCCCAGGCACAGGCTGTCTGGAGGCAGAGCACAGCAGGGAATTCCACCAGCCCAATTCTCAGCCTTGCTCTGAGTAACCAAGCTCTCTGAGGCTGGGCACTGACTGCCTGCCAGGTCTTCTTCCACCACTCTCCAGATTTTAGGTGTGAATCTCTTCCCCCAGGGTAAGAGCTTGGATGGGATGGCTGTTTTCTACTCATTTCCCAGCAGTTTTAAAGTCGTGGATGGCAGGATTTGCATTCCTACAAGGTGCATTGCCTGAGTTTACTTATTAACAAATGTTTTTTTCCCTGCTGCTGCAGCTGCAGTGTGCCATACCCGCCTGCAAGCTGCCTCTGACACAAGCATCACAAAAAACAGAGGAACCTTTCTGTTTATTTCATGGCTGGGAGTGCTGTGAACTCAGGAATTCCTCCAGGTGGATGTTGCTCCCAGTGTTTACGCTGGGCTGAAGGACAGACTGTCTCTAACCAGCACAGCTGTGGAGTCTGATATCCCTTTTTACTTATTTTTTGCGAAGTTGCATCTGAGGGCTCATCTTGCTTACAAACAGCTCAGTGCTGTCACCAAGTGGAAAAAGCAAATCCCAGAAAACTGCACATGAGCCAGGCTGGGACCCAGCAGGACAGCATCACCTTCCTGCGTGGTGAGGCCACCACTTTGGATTTGCAGCGTCACACTGGCTGCTGTGACAGCAATCACAACGGGCCACCAAATTCATGGGTTTTCATTTTTTTCTTTGATTTTTCCTTTTCTTTTGTTTCAAAAGTGGAACTTTCCAGAAGTCCTGATAAAACTTCCCCGGAGAACGCGTTTCAAATCCAGGAGGGGAATTCTTGTCAGGCCCAGAGGGAATGAGAGACAGCCAGATAAAAAGGGCACGAACCCACAGTGTGTGAGCAACAAAGAGCAAAGCCCCGGCCCCATCTCACTCCAGACAAGATGCATGAGCTGAGCATCCCGGTGAGTCCCCCAAGAGCAGGGTCAGGCTGGGAGCTAACTCTGCTTTATCTCCTGCTGAATAACTCCGGGTCTCACCCTGACGGGGAAGGGGAGAGCCGTGGTGATGACGGGATGTTTGCAGGGCTGACAGCGCCGTTCCTTGCCCCTCTGCAGTGACGGGCTGTGATGGGGCGTCAGCAGGTTGTGGGGTGATCAAAGGCGGAGGGGAGGAACTCCCTGCTCCAGGAGGGATGCCGGGTCTCACTCCAGCGCCACCTTAGAGCAGAGGGCAAGGGAGAACGAGGTTTTTATGCTTCCCCGCTTTGACTTAGCCCTGGCCTTTCTTCACAGTGATAAACGGCAGCAGTCAGCCGAGGGTGATTTAGGATGTGGAAAGCCCGAGCTTTATCGCTGTCCCCATCCCGGCTCCTTTCAAGTCTCCGGTAGAAATCTCGGCGAGATAAAAACTGTCTGAGTTTGTATCCACACGGGGCAGCGTGGCTGAGATCCCAGCAGTGTACAATATCATATATTATCAGTATAACCATCCCAGCAGTGCATAAAATCGCCCCGTTTTCCTCAGCAAAAGCAAAACCACTGGGTCCCAGCAGCAATGGAGAGAAGGGCTTGTGCTGCCCGGGGTCAGCGTTGGGAAGGGCTTTGCACCCCAGATGCCAGCAGAGATGGCACTCAGGCACCTTGTGGAGTGCTCAGGATGCTGAAGCCTCTCCCAGCTTCAGGCAGGAATAATTTCCCATTTAAAGGGGAGCTGAGGCAGCCATGCACAGCAGCCCCGATGCCTGCAGGCGGCACGAGAGCGTGTCTGATCCGGGCTGGACAGGCAGCCCCGAGCTGTGTGCAGCTCTGCGGGATGACACAGCTGCCACCTGCAGATCCCGGCACCGTGAAACCCTTCTGGAGGATGCAGGGCACAGCCCCAGGTTGTCCCCCAAAGGGCTGACGTGATGTGATGATCCCCAAAGTGATGATGGGGCTGCCCAGGGCGAAGCTGGAATCAGGCCCCACGTCTGCAGGCGCTCACCAAATCCTCCCCTTGGGGTGGAAGGAACCTCTGCAGCCCTGGGCAGCAATTTCTCACCCTCTGGACAAGGCAAGGAGCTGTTCCTGCACAGCCAAGGGTCCACTGTCCCTGTCCCCACACGAGGAGAGTGGCAGCTACTGTGAGGAAATGGATTTGCAGAGGATTCTCAAAGCCTGACTGAAAGCTCACACAGCCTTGTCCATCTGTGTGCAAACTCTGGGATAAGGTGTGCTGGCTTAGAAATGCCGTGGGATAGGACAGACACTGCTGAGAGAGAAATTGAACTGGAAACAAATTTCAAACAATGGCATTGCAAGTAGATCAGATATTTTGCAGAAATAAAACTATGAAAGATGCATTGTAGTAGGACCTATGTGGGGTATTTTTAGATGATTGGCTCAGAAGCATTAGCAGCATTGTGTGGCAAAAGCTGATAGGCCAAAAACCACTTACAATGGATTGTAATTAGGAAATAGTTTGGCTTCTGATTGTGATGGCGTGAATTGTAACATCTGTATTGTCTCACCCTTCACATGAGACTGAAAATGGAATAAAATCTCTTAAAACGCCTCTCAGGAGCCCCATCTCTGGGTCAGAAAAAGGGTTTTTCCCCAGCCCTGGTAGTGCTAGGGCAGCAATCATTGCCCCCTTTCCTTTTATTCCCAAAGAGATCAAAATGAGATCAAAATGATGGTGTTTGTGACTGGACCCCTCTCCCATCACACCTCTGCCCCCCAGGCAAAGACAGGCAGTGAATTCCTCAGGTGTAGGTGTTGGGCTGGGTGGTTTTTTTCCTGCCCTGCATTTCAGGGGGAGGTTGGTAAGAGATTCCCCCTGGAGATGCTGAGGGAAAAGCCTCTCACCTGTGTTGGGCACACGCCTCCATCAGCAGCACGTCCCAGAGGCATCTGTCTCCTGCCACAGACTGCAGAGACAGCCCCAGGTATTGGCTCGGGCTCATAAAGGACACTTAGGAAAGAAAATCAAAATTAAATAAATGTTTATGGATTAAACTCCTCGGCAGGAGGCTCTTACCAGGGATTCAGTTTGCTTTCATTCATTTAAGGAGAAACTGAACCGAGTCACGGTCATTTTAATTCTGCTAAAAACAGTACAAAGAAGCAGAATGTGACTTAACTTAATCCACTTGGAAAATCGATTCAATTTAATTTTCTTGAGTGTCTTGCATAGTTTGCCTTTGATTTTTCACGTTAATTAGTTTGATTGTGGCTGACTGAAGCCCAGCATGGCCACTGCTTCCCTCAGTGACAGAAAATGCTCCTGTGGCTGTGTGCAGGGTGGAAAAGCTGCTGTGTTGGGTGCCCAGGGTGGAGGATGATGCTGTGTAGGTCCCAGGAACAATTGCACAGGATCACTGTGGTTAGAAGGTACCTCTGAAAGGTTTGGGTCCAGCTGGGTTTGAATATCTGCAAGGATGGAGAGTCCCAAACATCTTCGGGCAGATTTTTCTCTCCCCCACAGAATTCCCATTTGACCACACTAACAGTAGATTAAAAGGTTTCTCTGATGTTTCAAAATTTTTTTTATTTTATTTTTTTCTGTTTCTTCCAGCATGTGGCACGTATCTGGAGACAACCAAAAAGTGACCGTCACTGCAGGGGAACTGATAAAACAGGGAACTGCTGAGCCCAAATTCAGTTTTTCAGCTTCTTACACCCAGGGCCAGGACAGAAACAGGTGGGAAGACGAGAAAAACCCCTGCACAGACCACGTGGGGTGGATCCAGCTGAGAGCAGAAATGGTTGGAACTGCCACAGACCACCTGAGAAATTCAGAATTTCCACCCCCAAGAAGTCATCTGAAGTCATCAGGTAAGAAAAAGAGGCTTTTCCATCTCTTCATCCTGCAGGTGAGGAAAATGAGGCAGGAGTTAAAGAAACCCTTTGCCAGTGGTTACCTGGCAGAGAAATGCATCCAGGTGCCAGCTCAGCGCCGGGCCAAGTGCAGTGTGAGTGCCAAGCCACTGCCTTCATCCCAGGCACTTCCAGCCTTGGGGCTGGGATGGATAAATGCTCATTGTGCTCTCTGTGAAAATAAAAAAAAAACAAAACCAGAAATGCCAAGGTGGGATAGAGGGAAAGAAAAAGCACCAAGGCATGGAAATCTGCTCACGGCTTTAAAAAGACTTGGACAAGAGCCAGGTTTTAATTTCTGATGGTTTTCCTGGAGAGAAAAATACCAACAAAATGCCAAAAAAGAAAGGCCAAGACAAAGCCATTGGCTGTTGCAATCCAAATGTTTTCAGTTTATTCTCATTAAACCCCTGTAGAAGCACATGAAATGGAAAAAGAAATGTGCTTTCTTATGATCCAATAAGTCAGGAGTCATTAAGGTTGGAAAAGGCCTCCAAATTCATCAAAGTCATAAAACGGTCCAGCAGGATCCAGTGTCTCGGAGACGAAACTGGGCAGGAGAAGCCCATTCCCAGAGCAATGGCAGTGACAACCCAATCCCCCCAGCAGCTCTGGGGTGGCTCCTCCACCGCCAGGGGCTGGGGAACAAGGGGCTCTGCAGCTCCAGGGAAAGCTGCAGCAGAGCTGGGTGTGGAACAGCTGGTGCTCAGAGAGGCTGTTTGGTCTGCGCTCTGAGAAATGCCAAATTACACAATTAAATCACTCCCTGTTGGTTTAAAGCCTTATGGATCTGCATTCCCGAGGGTGGACTGATGGATTTACTGCTGTTTCACCAGGGCTCGTTACAAGAGTGTGTTTGTTCCAAGATGCTGGAGAGGAGGGGCTGGAAATTGCACCCAAATCAGCCCCAGCAGAGGAGGATCTGATGGTGTGGAGGGTTCAAAGGGAACAGCATGGGTGAAGCAGAGGTTTCCCACTGGCTCTGCAGCCTCAGGGGGCTTTGAAATGAGGATTTCAGAAGCCTCAAGCAACCCCAGGCACAGGGCAGAGCTCTCCTCTCCTCTCCTCTCCTCTCCTCTCCTCTCCTCTTTGTGCTTATCTCACAAGAAATAAGATTTCACAGGAGTGAGACGTGCTCCAGCTCACCCTGACGTGGACGAAGCAGAAACAGACACAAAACTCGTGCATTTGAGCTGTTGCAGACACGGGACCATCCACGGACTCAAATCCCACCTTCAGCTGCAAAACCAACCCCTGAAGAGCTCAGGCCACACCAAATTCCACCTCCCAGCACCTCCAGGCTGCAGGGAGGGATCAGGGTGGTGACACTGCCTGTGGCCCACGTCCCAGTGCCACAGCTCGGGGCAGAGCTGCTGAAAACTCCACCCGAGGCTGGCTCCGCTCAGCTCTCACTTGGCAGCCCATGCCTGGGAGTTAAACATTTTATCCCCTCTATGCCAGGCTGCTCCATGCCCAGGCTTCACTCAGGGACTGCCATGCCAACCAGCCCACTGCTGCCTCAGACCGTGATAATTAAAAGTGAAGCTGTAAAACAAGCAGCATCAATTATTTTTTTTTTGTTTTGTTTTGTTTTTTTGGTGCACGTCCCCAGCGCCACATGGCGACTGCTCTGAGTTAGGAGACGTTTCCAGCTCCGCGGCAAACTCCAAACAGCCTGGAGAGAATACACGGGGAATTCGGCTTGTGCAGCCATTTCAGATGTCAAAACAAGTTTCCTCGTTCGCATGAAACTGTTTGGGCTTTGCATTTTTAATTAAAGCTTTTAATTATCCGGCGGTATTTTATTAGCTTTTATGAAGACAGATGCTTGAAACGCTGTAAGCCGAATCTGTGCTGCGAAGCGCTGTTTGTCCGAGGCGGGGTTTCAGATGCAAACAGCCTTCACCCTGACTAAATGGGGTAGTTTAGTTGAAACCAGAATTTACTGCCCTGGCTTGATTGAAACCCTTTTACGGCAGAGACAATAAAGAGCCTGGATGGGAGTGTTTGTGCACCCGGGGCTGGGAGGGGATGCTGCGCCTGTCAGGTGAGCATCAGCTGCCTCTGCAAGGGATTTCTCTGCCCGCCCCACCTCCCTCCTCACGTTGTTTTGGCTTTGAGCACCGCATTGAGACTGGGAGGTCGTGGGTGGGTGGATTTTGCACCCCTGGTGCAAAATCCATCGTGGGATGGGTTTTAAGTGGGGCTGGTGGGTCCCCAGCACAGGAACTGAAGCTCACTGGGCTCTGGGCTGCAGGAGATCAGGCTCCAGGGATGTTTTGTGTTCTGCAGCACTGTGACCACCAAGGATCACTCGTGGCCCTGTTGATCACATGAGTTATTTGTTCATTGGGATGGTGATGTTGACAGCCGCAGTGTGGCCTCCCTTGGCTTGTGTCATGGCTACAGCTGAACCAGCTGTGGAAGGGTTTATCTTGCCTGATCAGGCAAAGAACAGAATTCCTGAACACCATGGCAAGGGAAGAGCTGGCAATCAGAGCAGGTTTCTGGCTGGAGCACAGCCCCGTGCTCCAGTCTGAGACCTTACTCTTGGTCATTGTCAAAAATCATCCAAATGTTCGAAATCATCTCCATTTTGCCAAGAAGAAAGGCAAAGCAGGCAGCTTTGGAGCAGTGAGCTGGCAGGATCAGGGGCTGAAGAGATGACAGCTCTGCCTGAAGCTGAAAGGGCAGCTCAAGACCCTCTGTCTTTTGAAAAAAAAAACCAACCCAGTTCTTGCGTGAAAAAAGTGTATTGGAATGGCTCAGAGGAGTTGGAAGTGATGAAAAAATGTGTCCAGTTCACTTTAGGTGTCATAGCTGAGTTAAAAAAAGTACCAGCAAAGCCTGAACTCTGAGCACTGAGCAACGAGGGTGTTTCTGTGCAGAAGTCTCTGTCAGGAGGAAGAAACGAGGACCAAGAAGTGTCGGGTATAAAGCAGAGCATGTCAGGTTGAGGAGCAAGCTGTGCTCACTCCCTGGATGTCCCTGCTGGGATATCTTGGGGTGGATAGACCCTTTTTCCTTGGGGGGGATAGATTCTTTTCCCTTGGGGGGATAGTTTCTTCTCCCTTGCCTCTCTCTGCTCCCAAGGATTAAAACCTTGCACATGGCCAGGGTGTCCTGTAGCCACCAGCCCTGGTGGCTTCATTCTGCTTGGTTCCCAGGGAAATTCCTGCATCAGAGATGCTCTGAGACAGGCCAGACCTTGCCCTAACAGCACTAAGGCTGGGAAGGAGACCCCCAGGACTTATAATTCCCTTTCCACCAACTAGATGTGTCCCAGTACCAAACCACGGGGTTTTATTCACCCCTTGACCGCCCCTTTTGTGTTTCTTCTTCCCCCTCGGGATGTCTAAGGGATGGTTTTCCAGAAAAAAGATGCAGTATTCTGTGTCAGGATCCAGCCTTGCTGCAGCCTCTCAAGAGCTCATAATGATGAAGATTTAATGCAAATCGAATGGACTTTTCATCTTAGCAGGAAAGTATTTACAGCCCATTAAGTAGATGGGAAAACTGGTCATTTGTTTTGGAGGGGAGCAGAGGAAAAAAAAAAAAATAGAGCTGCGTAAAAATGTGGTCACAAAAGGCTCTTAGCTCGAGAAATTCAGCCTGAGAAATTTATCAGCTTCGAGGATGGAAAACTCATCATTTAGATATAAAAAGATATCACTTTTAATTGCGCAGCCAACTTCAGCTTTGCTCATTAGCTGCTCTGCCAAGTTACACAGCAGCGAGCTGGCTGGGATATTTTATTTCATATTTCATCCTGGACCAGAAAAGTCAGCACGTGGCTCCATCAGCCTTTGCTTTTTCGGTCACAGGACAGGGAAAGGGATGCAAAGTGGAGAAAGGCTGAGAAGCAGGACAGAGGGAGGAAGATGGGAATTCTCTATGGCTTTGGTCAGGGATGGGCAGCTCCGGCACTCTCAGGTGTCTTTGGGGCTGCAGGGCTCTGTGTCTGCCCCAGGGCCCTGCAGCAGGGCTGATGGTGAGGTGTCAGACACAGGAACATCTTGGTGAGGGGGTTTTAAACTACTTTAGGAGGTCTGACCCTTTTCCTTCCCCCAGGTCACGGCCTCATGCCCTCCCAACATGCACTCACAGCACCTTAAATGCCTCTGATAAGGCCCTGATTCTGCTGGGACGGCCAATTTCTGCACCTAATCACTCTCACTCCTCAGACAGTTTTTCTTAATGCCTTGCCTGAAATATTCCCATTTGTAGCTCCTGGCCCCAGCTCTCCTTGTTTTACTGTTTCCAGATTATTGGAATAATCCCCCTCTCCCCTTTGATGGTATTTCCCTGGAGGTATTTATAGCATTATCACACTCCCCATTTAATCTCCTTTCTTACGAGCCGTATAAAATTAAATTTCCCATCTCCTCTCCTTTGCCTGCTGTGCTCCCTCAGCTCTGTGTGCCTGGGGCAGCTTGGTTTGAGCTGGGTCCAGTTTGGGGTGACTCCTCTGACACCCCCTCAGCCCACCCTGGTGAAGCAGGGCCAAACTGTGCAAGTCCCTCGGAGGGTTTGCAAAAGATCCCGTGGAGTTCAGGGCACGTGCCAGCATTTCCCCAGGTCAGGAGAGCTTTGCAGGGAAGCCCAGGGTGGTGTCAGCAGTGTCTGTGATGTTTGGAGCGTGTTTAGGTGACCCTAAAACGTGCCCAGCGTGCCAAGGGCAGCAGCTCCCTGGGTTGGCAGGAGATTTGGGGGTGTGAGGGCCCTGCAGGGAGGCTGGGGGTGTTGGGAACCTGCAGAACTTTCTGTGCTGGCAGGCACCCAGCATGGGAGCCTGTGTGTGGAGCTGGTCCAGTGTCAGTGTGCGAGCTGAAGGTTGTGGCTGAAACAAAGAGGGAGTTTGTGGCTCCCACGGCCTTGGGTGGGAGCTGCCTGGTCGTGTAGCTCACGTCCCTCCTGCTGTGGTTGTGTTTTTCCCCCACTGGCAGCAGTGCTGGCCATGCACTGGTGTCTGTCTGTGTGCAGGACAGGAGGCTGAGAGCTCTGCCACACGTCCCTTTCTGGCTCATAGCACCCGACACCTCGTGCCACCCAGCAAAGTGGGATTGATGGGGAAAGTTCACAGTGGCATCATTGTTTCGTGGGCGTGGGATGCTGAAGGCAGCCCTCCCTCTCACAGTTACCTAACTGGCAAGACATCAAAAAGAAAAAAAAAAAAAAAACAAAAAAAACCTCCAACCCAAACACAAACAAACCTCTGAAAACCTCAAGTCTTATGTCAAACCTTAAGTCATAGGACAGAACAGTAAATAATGGACCTGCTGACCTAGACTTGCAAATATTTACATTCCCTTGGCTTGGCTGATAGCAGGGGTTCCTCTCAGCCTGTCTCACCTAATTAGCAGCGGGCTGCAAGAATCCAGGGGTGGGTTCTGGTTTCTTTTTCACCTCGTTTGTAACGTGTGCCTCCTCTCTGCTGGGCCATGTCGTTTGCATGTCGGGAATAACACGAGCAGGGCATGTGTGGTTACAGCAGAGGCTGGCAGGGCTCACGTGCACCAGCCAAGGGAGCCAAGGACACGTTTGCACAGCCACCCAAGGAGTGCAGGCCTTGATCCCCTTCTGTCCCCGATGCCTTGGGAAGGCTGAGCTGGAGCAGAGACTGCACAGAGCTGGAGAATAAAGTAGGGAATTATTGGAAGGTCTCTAGGATCCACCTTGGGCAGGACAAGAGCCTGGCCAGGGCTACACCCGAGGTGGACCCAAAATGGTCACAAAATTGACAAATGGTCATGAAGTCTCACACTTTGATAAGTTTTGGTCTATTTGTGCATTGGGGTTTAATTGTCCAGTTCCAGCTCCAGGCTGTGAGGTCCCATCCTTGTTTTCTCTCCTCAGCCCACCCTTGTTTGTGCTTTTGGGCCTGACGGGGGGTCTCCCTCTGCCTTTCAAAGGTGAGCTTGATAACGGCATCTTGTGCAGTCAGAAAAGAGCCACGTTTTCCCCAGGGGTAGCCCAAGGACACGCATTGAAACTGTGACCTGCTGGGCCTTCAGCTGCTGCGTGCTGGACCCCACACAGGCCCCTGAATGCCTCTTTATCTCCCTTCGCCCTGCCCTCTGCTTGTCGGGGCTGGGGGCCTCGCATGGTTCCTACAACACTCCTCAGGCTGACCTGCAGTGCCCTGAGCTGTACAAACAGCCCCACGGGGGGATGTTAGTCACGTCTCACACAGAGCTTGCACTGTGTCCTGGGCTTGCACTGCCTTACAAACTCCTTGAAAGAAAAGGCAGCTGAACAGAATGCAGTCAGCTTTGCCCCAGGGCCAGCCAGCTTTACCCCAGGGCCAGCCAGCTTTACCCCAGGGCCAGCCAGCCTCCCTTCTCCTTGTGCTGCATCTGAGATGGGGCTGCAGTTTGGTGCTCACAAGAGCTCTCTGTGTCAGACAGGGGATGGAGGAATCTTCCCTTCACAGGACAGCAGTGACAGCAGTGGTACAGCCTGGGTGAGAGCATCCTGGGGGCTGCAGCAGCTGGATGCTGCCGGGGGTGTTGGATGCAGTCCCTCCATCCCAGCCTCCCAGCTGTGACATGCCAAGGTCTCCTCACCTTTTGTAACCAGATGTTTATTGCCAGGGAGCTGAAATCCTGCAGTGATTTCCACCCCAACTGGCCCAACCAAAGGCCCCCTGCACTGGGGCTGTTTAAATTTACTTTCCAGACAGACCCTGCTCAGAAGTTTCCTCCCAAATTCGCCCTAAACCAGCACAGACCTGGTGTGGGCTGGGGGGGGGACAGGGCTGGGCACCAGGAGCTCAGGGACCTGCTGAGGGGTCACCCCTTGGAGGGGGTCAGTGCTGTGGGGTTTGGGGTTGTGCAGGGAGCCTTGGGACCCCCATGGGAAACACTCAGGGAGCCCACCCTGGGGGGCACAGGGGCACGGGGGGGGTGAAGGCAGGAGCTGTGGGGCACAGGGGGGGTGAAGGCAGGAGCTGTGGGGCGGAGGGTTCCTGCAGAGAGTCTCTCCATGGTGGGACCAGCCCTGGAGCAGCCAGGCTGGGCAGTGCCCGTGCCTGTCACTGGCCGTGGTGCCCCACACCTGCCCAGAAACCCCACGGTGGCAGCTGCTGTCCTGTCTGAGGACGATGCCAGTTCCCCTGGAGTGTGTGTGTGTGCGCTCCTGATGGAGCAAAACTGACGGGAGGAATCACCGCAATTAACCTCTGACTAATCAACTGGAAAAGCATCCAAACACAGCCCCAGCGAGCCTGGGGAGCAGAGCTGGCGGCAGAGCGGCCCCTTGGGAGCACTGAGTGGCCTCTTCTCTCCCCTCCCCGTGGACACCCACTCGCATTAGGGGGCTGAGTGCTTTTATTTGGCTGAACCACTTTGAAGTGGGAACCAAATTGCGCCGTCTCCCTTCCCGGCTCCCCTGAGCCCTCCTGGTTTTAATTAGTTCCATCTGATGTTCACAGGCTTCCAAGAAATAAATGTGCTTTTAAACTACTTAAAAAAAAAAAACAAAACAACAAAACCAAACAAGCCGGTGGTGGTGGCAGAGCACAGGGAGCTGTCTCAGCGACACTCAGGCTGACAGGGGACACGTGGTGAGCACAGGTTAAGCCAGGCTTAATCTCCCCCTCTGGCCACGGAGGTGGCTCTGCCCTGCATGTTTTCCACGTCCAGGGGCTGAAGTTCCTGTGCCGAGGTCAAGGATCATGGACAAAGATGCTTTAACCTTTTTTGCTGCGCTGGCAGCAGCGTTCTTCGTCCTGCTCCTCCATCCACTCTTGCTTTGCTCCAGGCTTTCTGTCTGGAGTTCAGCTTCTCAGCCCAGGCTGAAAGAAGAATTAATGGGGAAGAATCTGGCTGGTTTCACTGCCTACAGATGCTTTCTGCACACAAATCTTGGCTGAGAAAGACAACATCATCCCTGTCGGGTGTGGAGCAACTTGAAAACGAAGTCCTAACTCACTGAGTTAGCAGAAAAAGGCCACAGTCCTGCAGGAACTGTGCCAGCCAGAGTCCTCTGGAACAACAGGGATAAAACCTCCTTTGAGGCTGGCACTCCCCTCTCCATTCCTGTGCTCCATAAAGCCCTCGGGACAAGCTGCCCAAGGAGGGTTTTATCCCCACAGGTATAAAATTCACGTTGGTTTCCCTCGTTCTGCCGATAAGCAGAGCCAGTAAACCTCAGCAGAGTTTGCTCTTTAGGTTTGGGGAGCAGTGAGTTGGGGTATATCCCCCAGGTACCACTCGTGGTGTCCCCAGGCTGTGGGGTGTCCCCAGGCTGTGGGGTGTCCCACACTGGCTGACACCCAGCTGTTCCAGGGGTTATTCCACATCTGTGGAATGCCAGGAACGCCACGGGACTGCCCGGGCCCCCGCTGTGTCCTTGGCTCCACGTTTTGCACTTTCCTACATCTTTATAGATCCTGTCAGGCTGGGAGGAGTCCTCAGGCCTCCTCTCCTTCAATTTCTCCCTCTCCTACAGCAAGGCAGGATCAGAGGTAACCACAGCCAGCCCCTGTATTTTGTTTTTTTTAAAATTTTTTATTTTAATTTTTTTGCCAGTTCAGTGTACTCGTCAGGGTGTAAGACCTTCTGTTTTGTTAACAAAAGCTCGACAGGCAGAGAAATCCTCCAGTGCCAGAAGGCTGGTGGAGTCCTGCTCAATTACAGCCCATCTCCTGAAGTGATTTCCTCCTCCAGAGAACTCTCCTGCTATCAAGTGTGATTGTGTGGTGTCACATTAGTGAGAGCTCTGCAGCTGTGATTCCAGCTGCTCTTTCCTGGACAGTATCCTGTTTATGATTAAAAAAAATATATATATAGATGAAGCAAAAGCAGATTTAGTCACTTGGTGTCCATGTCATATCTACAGACTGGGAGGAGGAGAGGAGGCTTTAAGGGAAGTGTTTTAGGGCATGGTTCAGTGCTCTTAAATATTGTGTATCACTTAATTATGAAAAAAACCAACCCAACAACAAAAACAACCCAAACCCTTGGAAACAATCAGTTTTTACAACCAGACATTTTCATTTTGTTCCCAGATCTGGTTCAAGACCTGGAATTTGCTCTCTGAAGCCCTGGATGGTCTGGGGATCAATGCAAGCTTGGGAAAGAGCTGAGGGGACAGCGTTGGTTTTCTCTGAACTGATGTGGACAACTTGCACATTAGGACTCAGCACAATCAGGGTTGATTACAGGCAGCCTGAGCTGGGGTTGGAAATGCAGTCACCTAAAAAGGAAATAGGAAACACCACTCTCTCTCAGCCTGTTGATGCTTGTTTCTGCTTTACACTTCATTACCCTTCTTCCAGCAGCTCCAAGTTTGATTTCAGGAAGGAGCAGGATTCCTTGCTGTTCGGTCCTGGAATTTTTTCTGGACTTGGAAGCCAGCATCCATATTCTGCAGGGCAGCTGCTCACGTTGGTTTGCTCATCTTTGGGCTCTCAACCCCAGCCTTTTGGCACAGAGAGGAGAGGCAATGGCAGAGGATGGGGTGTTGCTGTGCCAGCTGAACCAGACTCAGGGGAGCAGCCAGTGGAAAGCATATTTACATATTTACAATCCATCAGTTTGGCTGCTCTTCATGGAGATACCCTTGGGTGTTTTAGGGCTCCCAAAGGGATTTTTGCAGCTCTGTAGGTCCCAGCTCCCACAGGTGATGGGTATTGCAACACTCAGACCCCCAGATTAGGGCCTAAAAGCCTCCTCTCCTTTGGAGCAGTTATTCAACCAGGATGGCCAGAAACTGTGACATGCCATTGAGGTAATTCTCCTTTTAAACATTTATATTTATATAAATATCTTCAATAATCTGTTAAAAGGAAAGGTTGGGAACTCTGAAATAGTTTTTGGTATTGCTTAGGGCTGGGTCTGTCAGAATCAGTCACACCAATGCTTTGAAACCTTTGCACTGGAGATCAAAAGGTGGAAGAGAACACCAAGGCACTGCAGTGTTTTGGTGGAGGTTACTGGCTGAAAACTCCTCCTGTGGCAGTGAGATCTGCTGAGAACTAACCCTGGTGAAATGTGAGGAGAGCTGAGCCACTGAGAGCTTTGGCATGTTTGTTCTTCTGCAGAAGAATGGATGGATGAGTTGTGTTTTCAGAGGCCACGTGGTTCGTGCAGTGTCAGGTCCTGGAGACCTCCAGCTCAGTGCTCGTCATTTCTGTGTCTGCCTCTCTGCCCACAGGGCTGAGCTGAGTGTTTCCCCCCCAGCAGTGCTCCAGGCACTGCTGTTTTGGCTCTGGAAATATATTAATGGTGTTCTTGTTACGGGCTTTGAGTTAATTATTTGGACAGACCTTTGTGTGACAGGGCCCATCCCTCTAAACGCACGGCAGCCAGGGGGATTCTGCATTCCTTGTCCCTCAGCAGCTTCTGCAGGTTTTGCTGCATCACTGGGGTCAAGCCCAGCATGGTTTGTACCAACTCTTGAGAGTGAAATGTCGATGTTCTGCAGCTCTCAGCACCCTGTGCTTGTGCTGTGCTCTGGGCAGCCCCAGGTGCTGATTCCCTGTGGTCTCCCTGTGGACTTCTCCCTGACCTGCTGGTCCTGCCCCTGTGTCTGTCTCTACTCACCTGGCCCTTTAAACTCTCTCAACCTGTTCTTTTTTCATCTTTGTTTCATATTTGTCTTCTCTTTGTTGGTACAATATATCCTGAAGCTATGTGGGAAGGTAATTTGACCAGAGACATGTGAGATTTTTGGTAAAAGATGACTCAGTGAGTTTATACAGTTTCAGACATTAGCCCTTGAATGGAAATGCCACTGCAGTTTAATCAGAATATTTTATTTCAGCTTTGATTTCAGCTGCTTTGATTGTGCTGGAAATGTTGGCAAGATAATGCTGAGGCCTCAGAGTAGAACAGAGCCAAATTTAGAAATGTCTTTCACTGAGGATGAGGTTTTGTTTTTCCAGCAGTTGGAGGATCTGTCCAAGCCTTTGCCTGGTTTCATTGGCTGGGCTGGGTAAGCTGCCCTACAAGTGAATACTGAATCTTACTGAAGTTTGCAAAGCCACATTATTATAATTAACTTAAGGTAAAACCTTGGCCTTAGGATCTAGTCAAACGAACCAACAAGAGAACTGAATCCTCTGAACAACACTGTCAGCTCTCTGTGTGTTTACACCCATCTTTTCTTTCCTTAAAAAGTAGTTTTTCCTTGGAAAAGATACACTGTCCTCACTGGTTTGGGAAGCTGGAATTGCCTCTTTGGAAAA
This sequence comes from Sinosuthora webbiana, assembly GCA_013397395.1. Lineage (NCBI taxonomy): Eukaryota > Metazoa > Chordata > Aves > Passeriformes > Sylviidae > Sinosuthora > Sinosuthora webbiana. The sequence continues at coordinate 437,922 of VXBN01009626.1, forward strand.
CGTTTCTCTGATCCATTTTCATAGTGTGCTGGTTTTGCTTTCAGACTCATTTCAGTTGCAATAATATTTTCACAGTTGTTCCTCACAATCCTGTTCCTTACCATTCGTGGATCTGTAGTGGATGTTGTCTCTAATCCTAAACAAAGCTCTTGGGTCTGTGGGCTTTGGGGTTTTGTGAAAGTTGCTTTTCATCATGTCTTATACAGCCATAATTTAAGAGCAAAACGCTGTGAATTCGGAGTTATGAAACTGATGCTCTTGCCTTTAACCAATGCTCGATGCTGTGATTCAGGATCTTGAGCAGAGCAGTTCCTGTGCTCTGCTGTGGATTACCAAGGCATGGCCTTGGACAGGGCAGCCCTTAGGTGTGTGCTCAGCTTCAAACAGAGCAGGAATTGCACTGAGCTCAGTGCATCAATACAGGTTTGAAGTGAAGCACTTGCTGAGCTGCTTTGCGTGGTTGGGGACAAATTAAATTTCCATAAATCAGAAGTGCCTGTGTCCCGCCCTTCAGCCCTGCAGGAACCTGCTCTCAGTCCTTTAACACCCCCATTTTGCAGCACCCTCTGATCCAGTGAGGTGCCCTGAATGCTGGCAGGGAGTGTCCCATCATCATCTTCAACATGGCATGCAGAAGCTGCAGAAATCCAGATTTTAGTGATCCATCCCTTCTGCTCCCTCTGCAGTTGTCCGTGAGCCCCCGGTGAGGGCTCCTGCTAGGGAAGAAAGGAGCTTGTCTGCAAAGCCTTCCTGGGGGAAGAAGCCTTCTCCTGACTCAAAGCAAAGCCTTTATAACGTTTTAAAAGCGTTTATTAAAACATCTCTCACATATTCCCGTGCTGGGGGACGATGTGAAATCCTTTTCCTTTCATGAAAGGCAGCGGGCTGGGGGGGAGCAGGGGGTGGCTGGTTTGCTTTGCAGCTCAGCTGGTAGACTGCCTGGAAGGGAGCCAGGGGGCCTGGGTTCAGTCCTCTGATAAGTCATCAATTTCTTTCTCACCAAAAACATCTGGTTTCGGATGCTGAGTTATGAGCTAATATTAAATACAAAAGTTTATAGCATCACATATATAATATTGTTGATTAGAAGCATCAAGTAAAGTAATTGACCAGAGGGGATTTGGTGTGAGCAGCTGGTAGAGCATCTGGAGGGGAGCCAAGGGGCCTGGGTTTAATTCTCAGGTCATCTATTTCTTTCTCACCAGAAACATCTGGATTTGGATGATGCAAAGCTACAGACTATTGTCTCATGCAAATGTTGCTGGGATCACACTTCTTTTTTTTTTAATGGTAATATGTTTCCAGGAACATTTCCATTAAGTATTTACACCCAGGGAATGTTGTAAGAGTGACAAGGATAAGGAGTATTCCCAGCCCCTGCGAAAATCAAACCCAAAGTTTGTTTTGGTGGAGTTGTGGTTTTTAACCGGATCCTGCATTAATGGTGCTATGAGTAGCCTGAAGGAAATATTTCCTTTGACCCTGCAAACCTGAAACAATTCGGGTTTCAGATTCAGGGTTTGCCAGGGGTGAGGGGCTGTCCTGGCCTGGCACAGGGAGGGATGGAGCTGCCTGGCCCAGGCTCTGGGCACCCTGAGCACCAGGTGTCAGCACAAGATCACCCTTGTGCTGGGTGGGTGGCAGTGATGCCTTGGGAAGGCTAGCCTGAAACTGAGACTGCACAGAGCTGGGGGATAAAGTAGGGATTTATTGAAAGGCCTTTAGGATACACCTTGGGCAGGACAAGAGCCTGGCCAGGGCTACACCCAAGGCGGACCCAAAATGGTCACAAAATGGACAAACGGTCACCAGGTCTCACACTTTGATAAGTTTTGGTCCATTTGCATCTTGGGGTTTAATTGTCCAATTCCAGCTCCAGGCTGTGAGGTCCCATCCTTCTTGTCCCTCCCTCCAGCCCACCCTTGTTTGTGCTTTTGGGCTGAAAGTTGTCCTTGGTGTGCAGCAGGAAAAGGATTTTTTTTGTGTCCCTGCTCTGTGCAGAGCTGAGTGACACTGACTGTGAGCTCAGAGCTGCACCCCTGGGCAGCACAGAACCTGAAATACATAAAAGATAAAACTTCAGGCATCAGCAGTGCCAGGGCTCCTGAGCTTCCCACAGCCCAGGGCATGGGGGCTGTTGTCAGTGCTGTTTGCAGGAGATGCAGATCTCTGCTCTCTGCAGACACCTTGGTACAGGCTGGGATGTTGGATGAGGAGGGAGTGTGCTGTGGCTGCTCTCTGCTTGCCGTGGAATCACAGAGTGGTTTGAGTTGAAGGGATCCTAAATATTTTCTCATTCCCACCCCCTGCCATGGGCAGGGACACTTTCCACTAGCCCAGGTTTCTCCAGGCCTCATCCAACCTGGTCTGGAACAATTCCAGGCATTATCCTCAGCTCCTTTCCCCCTGCGACTGCTCCATCACAAGGAGAGGGTGGAGCCCTCTGATTTCTCTGTGGAAACAAAGAGTAAATCCTCCCAAGCAGAAAGGAGGCCCACTCCTAAAAATTGCATTTTACCCACCCTGCCTTCATTTCCCAGGCCGTGGCTGCTCTTGGCAACTGGGGGGGCTTGGATTTCACAAGTGGCAAGTTCGTTACCTGTGGTGAAGCCACCCTGATCAGCAATGAGCTGCAAGTCTGCGAATTAAATCAGGGAGTTTTTAATAACCTGACAACGAGTGTGATTTACAGGTGATCAGTCAGGACGGAGGTATGGCACAGAGCTCGGGAAAACTCCTCTTTTGCGCTATTCTGTCAGCCTCTGCAGTTAATTTTTACTGGCCCTGTGCCTGTGCAAGCTGCCAAGGTCTCTCCTGAGCCAGGGGAGGGCTCTGGATTATCTGTCCCCTGGAGAGGCTCATGGTTGTGAGCCCCTGTCTGTCTCACTTGCGTTACTGGAGTTCATATTTTTGATTATTTAGCTGTTGAGCAATGCCACTGTGAGAAGAGAGTAAGGATGGAGCCATTCTCCAGTCCTTTGGCGTTTTGGCCTTTATTTTGTTAGGAAGATGCACGGCCATATCCGTAATTATTCTGCCAGAATTCTCACAGGGGTCTTATCTCCGTTTTGGTTAAAGGAATAAGAGGCCAAATGGAAGTGAAATATTAGTCTACCTGACTTTACCAGCTGAAATGGTTTAGAACGTCGTTACTGGGCCCATTCCTGTGCCTTCCTCATAATAAAAATACCACCTAAAAAAAGAACCAGGATGGGACATTTCCAGAGGAATATTATATTTCAGAAGTACGGATTTTAACAGCCGATCTCGACCAAACAATGCATTATGTGGTGCCAGAAATAATAAATCAGTGCAGCCCTCAGGACTGGAAGGGAGAATTGCCTCTCCTCTCATCGCTGTTTGGGACTTTAATCTGAAATATGCCAAAGGATCAAAGGATAACTTGTTGGTACACGAGGATTCCCCATGCTTAGTCAAATCTGATTTCCACAGAGTCTGGTGCTTTGCTGCTCGTGGTGGTCAGAGCCCGAGGAAGGACCAGAAGGAGTTGTTAGTGCAGGAATATTTGCAGAGAACACCTACATTTGATAATGTTCAGCATGTAGGAAGGACTTCAGTACTCCTGATCTTGGCCATGTGGGAGCTGCTGGTCCAGAATTATTAACCAGAATTAAAATCATTCATGCTCTTGGCTGGGAGGTGAGTTGTGAATCTGCCTGTTCCCTTCCTATCCTGGCCCATGCCGTGTACACAGGGCACTCCAGGGCAAGGTGTACACAGAGTGCATCTTGTGCTTTAGCGCTGCTCTCACTTGGATTTCACAGCATTTACCTTCAGTTTGCTTACTTTGACCACTGGGCAGCCATTTATTTTTTTTTTTCCATAGCTGCCCACAACGCTTGCATTCTTTTTTTTTAAATTATTATTCTGATATACAGAATTCTTTCAGCACTTGTTTACTTCAGCTGCTCTCCACTGCGCTGTATTTGCCAGGCTGAAATTTGCTTTCCATGCGAGAGGGAGAGGTTGTTATTTCCCCCTGACTCACCTTCCCCTAGAATTACCCAGCCCCAGGCCGTGTGAGATGTCGATATTATCATTATTAATAGCATTCCCTCACCCCCAGCATGTGCAGCATCTCCCCAGCACAGCCAGGCAGGGCCAACCACGAAGCCAACAGGAGGACCTGATTATTAAGTGTTTGCAGGCACTGGAGCTTAGATTTTTCACAAGCAATTAGTGCTGCTGTGTGCCTCGGCTTTGATGCCTCGTTCAGCACGTTTCAGACGGGGCTGTTCACTGCAGGGCACCAGCTCTGCCCCCTGGGCTCCGGGCCCCTTTGGGGTGTCTGGCTGGGCCAGCAGAACTGCAGGAATTTTCTGGTCAGCTCTTGGATTAAGAGCTCTGTCTTGGGAGCTTGTCAAGTGGTGTGTGTCTGTAAGTGCCTTGGGTGGATTGAGGTTGAATGAATTATCCCTCACTGCCTCCTGTCCTTTCCCCAGGGACACCGTTCCCTGCTGTGTCTGTATCAGGGCAGGGCTCCTTTAGGATCCTGTTTGCTTCCCTGGGACAGGATTGTCATTTAGCAGGCACTGTGCTGTGCTGACCTGTTTTTGTCCCTCTCTGCAGATATTCGTCCTTATTTCAAGAATTAAATATGTATTTCAAAAATATAATATATATATATATACATTTATATTTCAAAAGGAGTCATGGAAGCAAAGTAGTGAATTCATTCTTTTCAGCCACAGTGTAAAAGTACCACCTAATCTGTCCTTACAAAACTCTGCTTGTTGGCTTGAGGACAATAACTGTTCAGACCAATTAATAAAATGCCTTTTCTCTGAGTATCTATCCTGCATGCACGTTTTAACAGAGGATTTTCTGTGACAGCACTGCCAGGCTCGCTCAGGCTGGGTGCCTGAACAGTCCTGGGGAAGGCACATCCTTGTTCAGTTCAGGGGAGTTTTGCACCCGTTTAATTTTTTAAGTGAAGAAATCTTGGGTTAAGCTTAGAATTGTAGAATGATTAAAAGCCTTTTGAAGGGGGGGGGAGTATTGGCTGCCTGCTGGGAAAAGGAGTGTGAAAGCGAGACCTGGGCTTGGCTTGTTTTGATCCAGAGCCAGTTTCAGGTGCTGCTGAGTAGGATTTGAAAACGGTCTGTGTAGTGCTGACTGCACAGTCTGTGCAGCCTGAGCTAAAATAATAAAACCCAGGATCATGCAAATATTTCTGTGGGGCTTGGAAACCCGAGCTGGACGTGGGCCCAGTCGTGTCGTGAGGAGCTGCTTGGGGCTGTCCCGTGGCCCCAACAGAGGGAACCCATCAGGGGATTGTGTCAGGAATATAATGAGCTCTGCTTGATTCTGGATTGACTCGGGCTGGCAGTTGACGTGTCAGGCATTTTGGCAACGGTGCATCCTTCCCCTTTCCTCCGGTGTCTCCCTCTTTAGGGCACATTTCAACAAAAAGTGAGTTCTTTGTGTGGGCTGAACCCTCTAGAAGGCTTAAGGGCCTGTGGCTCGGATGCAGCTTTCCCAACAGTGCCCAGCAGATGTTCTGAAGTGCTCACGAGCTGCACAGAAGTGCTGCTGTTTTGAGCTCCTGCAAACAGGCTGCAGATTCACACGGGAAATTAAACGAGTGCAATTTTGTGCGGAGACATTGAATGTGGCTGCTAAACGAGCACCACCGAAATAAAACACAGCCAACAAGGGCTGCTGGCTGGAGCAGCTGGGGAGGGACGTAAATGACAACTGAAGGATGTGACGACTTGTAAATTGGCTCCTCTGATTGCTTGGAAACGAAAAGACTTGGAATTTAGTGGGAGCCTGCAAGGAAAGCTTTGGGGTGCAGGGAGCCTGGAGAAAGCAGGGAGAAGGGATGGGGAAGGCTGGTGGAGCAGCAGGAACCAGGGAGGTGTAGAGTCAGGGAGAGCCAGAGAGGGTTGGAAGGTCTGAAAGAGGCTGGGGAGAAAGGGGGGGCCGTGAGAATAATTGGGGATGACACCCAGGGCTGTGGTTCCAGGTCGTGGCATCTGTGAGGGCTCCATCTCCTCTGTGTATAAATCCAAGCACGTCCCCTGATGTTCTCTGCTGTGGAAGGATGGATGCCAAGTGGTTCCCACTGCATGAAATTTCCAGGATTTTCGTGGTGTTTTTCTGATGTCCTGGGAAGTGCAGGCTGTCTCCAAGTTTGTATAACCCCAGCTTCTGCCTCTGCTCAGTGTTGGATCTTGCCTTCATCTGCAATACCCAATTAGTGTTTTGAAGTATGTTCAGGGCAGGAAACCAAATAACCTTTCAGGCTGCTGATGAATGGCTTTTTATTTGAATGGAAATCACTGCTTACAGAGGTATTTTCATCTGTAATGCCTGTTAAAAAAAAACAAACCAAACAAAAAACAACAAGTTGTATCTGAACCATCCAAGCAATACTGAAATTACTTGTCACCTGTCATGTAACCTATAAATCACCTTTAATCCTCTAAATATTTGTGGTATTTAGAATGCAAATTTGAAATAGGAACTTCTGGGGAAGAATAGAGTTGTGCAGCTTACAGTATATTGACATGAAAACAGTTTTGAGGGCAATTTGGATTTCAGTTTTGGCTGCTTTTGGTCCAACCCCATTTACCCCCTTTGTGCTGCCGTGGAATAAAATGGGAGAGAAATCTCTTCACCTCACAGCAGCTGCTCGGGCTCCGGTGTTCTGATGTTGAATTGCTTTGATGCTGTTTTTTAGGATGAAAGGTTTGATTCTTTCTTTTCCCTCTATGAACTGACTTTTCTTGCTGGTGTTGTCAGTCCAAATGGGGCAGTACAAACCCAGCCACGAGGGCCACGTCAGCTGAGGGATTTTACAAGCTGCTATGAACTCTAGTTAAAAACTGTAACTCATATTTGAGCCGGGAAGTGGAGAAAGGATGACACTTGATTGCAACAGGAATCAATTTCCTCTGCTTGCATTCCTGGCTATTTTTCCTCTCCCCTGATGATTACAGGTACTGTATTTTGGGTTTAATTGGGAATTTTCCCACCCAGCACTGCAGCGGACTGAGATGTGCAACCTTCCCACCCTCACATAATCACCGCTGGGCTTTCCCAAGGAGGTTTGGCTGACTTCTCATTTCATCATCATCCTGTTTGAAGCCCAACAAGACATTCATTTCTTGCACTGTGCTGCAGCCTGCACTCGAGCTTTTTATTCCTCAGCTGAAGCTGTGACTTCACTTGGGCTCTTTAATTTGCAGGCTCGAACAGTTCTTCACTTCACACCAAAGGCACCAGAAGGGCAAAGCTGGAGTTTGCCTTGCCCTGAGGGTGGTACTTCAGGGCAGATTTTCCTTACAGATCTCAAAGCTGAAATGCTGTTGGCTCCATCTCACAAGTGCTTGGCAGAGGCATAGAGAGGCACTTTGCAGAGGCTCATGAGACCAAAGGGAATCTTTAGGGTGGGGAAGAGGCTCCCCACACCCAAATCCCCTATCCACAGGGCCACGCTGCTCAGACTGCAGGTGCTCAGCCTCCTGTGGGCCTCCTGTGGTACAGGGGAGCAAACAATTCCGCCTCTGCTTGTGCTAATTTAACTCTGGTGGACGTGCCAAAGCCAGTAAATCTGCTGGATTGGAACAGCCTGAAGTGGGGAAAGATCTGAGCATAAACCTTTCAAAAAGTCTAGGACCCCTGTGGGCCTGAGCTCTTTGACAGCAATCCTAAACTGGGTTTCAGCAGCCCAGCAGCTGGGAGGACACAGGCTGAGTGACCTTGGGGAAGCTTGTTTCATCTTCCCTTGGTTTCCGGAGCTGTTGAAGTGAAAGCTCTTTCAAAGAAACAGAAACGATCAGCAAAATGAGCAGTAGTGATAAAGGCTGGTGTTTCCTCTAGCAAAAAGCCTTCTCAGAGGGATGTGAGAAAAAGAGGGTGGGCTGAGCTGGCCTTTTTTGGAGCAGCCTGGTACAGTGTGAAGGTGTTGTGTAGACCTTCCTCTTGGTGCAGGCACACACGTGTGCCCTTGAACACATTCACATGCCACACAGAATTATAGAATGGTCTGAGTTGGAAGGAACCTCAAGAATCATCCAGCTCCAGCCCCCCTGCCATGGACAGGGTTGCTAGACCAGGTTTCTCCATCCAGGCTGGCCTTTAACACTCCAGGGATGTATCTAATAGATGTGTCTGTGTGGATGTGTGTCCAGACACCTGCAAAAGTGCTGCTTTTGTAGCTCTGCTCCCTTTCAGGGAGGATGGAGAGAAGCAATTTGTTGGGGAGTACAGAAGTGGTAAGAAGCAGGCAGTGTTTGTATGAAAGTGGCCCGAATGTTAATTTTTATCCTTCAGGGAAAGCTCTGGAAGGGCAAGAAGGAAGCAGGATTGCCACAGAGCATAATCCCACTGCAGGTCCAGAAAGCCTAGGCTGAGCACTGATGGGATAGATTCCCTTTTGTAGTGATGTAAATTAGTGAGATGGTTCATCAATCGTTCAGTGACTTCAGCAAGAAGCCACATCTGGTGTCTCTCTGGTCTTTGTATGGAGCCTGAAGACCGCAGTTGCATAAAATCAGCCACCAGCTGGATCTAAGTCCACCCACCACCCCTCTCTGGGCCTGGCCAGGCAGTTTTTACCCAGGGAAGGGCCCCCATCCACCCCAGGAGCAGCCAGGTTCTCCAGGAATGCTGCGGGAAATTTGCTCCCCAGCAAATTCAAGTTATGCAACCGATCTTGAATTCATTCATAAAAAAAGTCTGAGTTTTGCAGAGCTAAGTTACCACACGAGGCCAAGAGAGGGCTCCATTGAACTAATTTTCCTTTGCTCTGGATTAAGGGATTTTGGAAGATCTCAAGGGAGGAGGAAGAATGAGAGAGAGAGAGGAAACGTGTGAAAAGTGCAAAGGCATGCTAGAAAAGGAAAGAGAGAGAGAGAGAGGAAAAAACCCATAAAATCTCTGCTAATTTCTGGTGTTCTGTCTTTATTTTCTCTAAGACTGTACAAAAAAGAAACCATGAACGTAAATAAACTGCATAAGTGTACACGAACAAGGAGCAAAAATATCGTGGGAGGAGGAGGAGGAACATGTGGCTGGTGCTCTGGGAAAACAACTTTCCTGGTGGAAAATACTGGAAAAAAAAGTCAGAGAAAACTGTGGAAATTTGGCAATGCCGCACGACTGGCAAATCTGCGGTTTTGCACAAAGCTTAAGCCTTTCTGTCGAGCAAAATGTAAAAATCCACCTTTAATTAGTTACAGCCACATTTCCATTTAAATTGGTAGAAAAGCACTGATGTTACTGTGGGTTGCAGAAGAAAATTTAAATGCCTAATTCCTAACAATTTTTTTTTTTTAAAGAACCTCAGATCAGAGCCTCCTTATTTTCTGGAGCTTAAGGACTATGGTGTGCCCGTGTGATGGGACTGTTGTGTTGCTTCAGAATTTCTCTTTTTTTTTTTTTTTTTTTTTTTTTTTCACAGTCCAGTTAAAACCATCTGATACTCTGAGGCAAAACCCACTTGGACCACAGGGAAAATCCTTCTGGCCCTGTCTTTTCCCTCTCAGAACCACCTTCAAGGTGAAAGGGCTTGACTTCCACAAGAATCGTAACCATGCCCGAGAATTTTAACGGTGGAGGGCTCCCGTATCACCCATCACAGGACTTTTGGTAATGGTCTGGTCCCTGTGCAGCACATGGTTTTTGAGGTAGTGCAGATAACCCCAGACACTCTTTTGGAGATCCACACCTTGTCCCCCAGCCCTGGAGGGTGTGGATAATCTCAGCCCAAGTTTACCTTGTGCTGCTGAAATAATTTGTATTTTTTCTGCCAGGGAAAAGTGCAGGGGAGGAGGAGGAGGACAGAGGAGCCCGTTTGCCAACACCTGTGAAGAAGGAGGCAGCGTGGATTTATGTTCTGATGGGAGGGATTTGGCTGTGGGACATCCCAATGAGCGCAATCTGATGAGTTTCATTAAGGCTACACCTCATTCTTTTAATTAACTTCTTGTTCTTGTCCTTGGTGAAGTAGTAATTATTTTTTAATTAGCCCGACACTGCATTGCAGAGCTAGCCAACCCTAGCCTCATCTTGGAGAGGTGTCATAAGAATTAAGTTAATTAGCTTGTCACCATCCCCTGTAAAATACGGCTGTGTTTGGCAAGAGGGAAGAAAAGAAGACCCTTTGCTGTTCCAAGGTTAATTAAAAACCACAGTGCCCAGGAGCCAGGCGGGGGAGAGGCAGATCCTGGGGTTTGGGGAGTGCCGTGGGTCGCATCCTCCGTGGGCTCAGAGGTGGAAACACAACGGCACAAATCCCCAATTCCTGGTGTTCCTCCTGCATCCTAGGGGTGTGAGGCAGCTCTGGGGTGGTGGCTGCAGATGGAGAGAGCAAATCTGGGAGCTGTGGCCAGCCTGGTCGGCAAAGCAGGGCCGAGGAATCATGGAATGGGTTGGCTTGGGATCCTAAAGTTCATCTCATCCCACCCCGTGCCATGGGCAGGGACACCTCCCACTGTCCCAGGTTCTTCCAACCCCCATCCAGCCTGGCCTTGGACACTTCCAGGGATCCAGGGGCAGCCACAGCTCCTCTGGGATCCTGGATTCTCTGGGTTCTGGCTGTGATTGTGGAGGGTGGGAAGGAATCTGAGACCTGAGCCTGTCGACGTACACTTTTCTTGTAAATTCCTGTAAATTTTTCTTATGTAAATTCTCGTGTGCGATTTCTGCAGTTTCAGCTGGTGAACAAATATATTTCAGGTTCCAGCACCTAGCAGAGTCAATACCAGAGGGGAAAAACCCCACAAATGTTTAAGAATTGGTAGAACTCATCCATTCCCCCCAGTTATTTTCATTAAACTGGAAGAAGTAAAAATGTACTTGAGAGTTGAAAAAGTTATTTTATGTTAGAGAGCTCTGTTATTGTTTTTTTAGGTTGTTGTGAAATCGCAATTTCTGTGGGCAGTAGGCTTCATTTATTTTTTTTTTTGTGAAAAATATTATGTATTAAAATATATATATATATCTATATATATATCAGTAAAGCTTTGACATAAAATTTATGACCAAGCCTGCTCTAGAGCAGCTGGCCACCATCAGAGACAGGATACCGGGTAGACAAGCCCCTGCTCTGATCCAACAGAGTGATTTTT